>NIUQ01005031.1:0-12331 GCA_002796945.1 Plectus sambesii
TCGAAGAAGACGCACGCCGTCAACTGTTGTGGTTTTTCTGCCTACCGACACCACCTCATTGACGCAGATCGAAGCAGCTGATTTGAAGGCGCTGGAAGAAGAGATGTGGTGGGACGGTCTCGAAGAAAATTTCCAGACTTTCATGTCGATTGAGTTCTAATTGTGTGAAAGGACAATTAATGGCATTCACGTTTTTGACTGCTTTATTGTAAAAGCGTAATTGTAAATATGGAGGCTACGTGATTTCGATGCCATTATAATAAAACGTGAAACAGATTAAAAAATTACATCAGTGGCGCATTAAGGGCGTAACGACGAAGAAGTATTCTTGTGTGCTTGACATAGTGGTCTCTGCTAAAGATTAGTATGTTTACACGCTAATGATTGTAACTGTTAACTGAAACATGGAAGTACTACACTTTCATCATAGGAATGAGTAATTTTAAGCGCCGTCTGTCCGCTCGTTTTGTTTCAATAAAATGTCTGCTGACATGAGAATTGCATTCCCACACCTATTAATGCAATGAACGCAATCGATTGATGTATTTCTACTTCCTGTCGTTCACCATAGCGATTCCTGACAATATTGTTAATGTTGTAATTTGTACAATTGATGGCTGAATAAAAGCCGTGATCAAAGTCGGATGAATAAGAGGATCGATTCAAAAGGGAAAGTTGCTGGAAATTATAAAAATGGAGTATATTGGACAAAGTTTAATTCTATATTTGATAAAACTGAGATTGGAAGATCGAAAGATTAGCCCCCACAGCCAGTATTTCTTGCGAGAATATGCCCGACCACCTATTAGCGTGACGACTTGCCCAGGAAGGCTGCATCTCTACTTACTGGCTGCGATTTCAGCAAACGTCCGTTTAAAGTTTTACATCAACATGATACCTTTAAAAACAAGAGCACAATTCAAATCACCTCAACAGCAGACAACGTGCCAATATTATGACAGAAAAACAATGCAAGAGAAAAGTATACATCATCCAACGAAAATGTTCTCAATCTTGCTGGCCACTTTCCCTTTACACTTTGGACATGTAGTGGTAATCTCCTTCGCGCACGTACCACAAAATGAGAAATGCTTGCACGGCAGGATCAGCACAGAACTCTGAAATGTACAATTCTGCAGTCAAACCTTTTTTGTAACAGAATATTGAAGTTTTCGTCTCGCATCGATAACTTGTACGCGGTATATCAAATCTAATTCACATGTAATCGTGATTGTACTGTTAGAATTTCTTTGTCAAGAAGAGGATAATGAAGCCTTGGTACCGCAACGAAAATGTTCCTACGCGAAACTCAACTGTTTTTGTTTCCAAGTGGGACAGCCCTTAACAAGAAAACCGAAAGCAAGCAATATTTTTCTGAACACTTTTGCAGTTTGGCATTGTTTTAAACTATTTGCTCAATACAGTGTGATGTAATTCAGTTTATTATGACTATGTTTTTTTTAACCGAACTCTCACAATCTTCAGCCCTACGATAATAACATTGGTACCAAAACAATAAAATGAGCAGTCGTACGGCTATTAGTGCACATAACGGTGTTCCCTACTCCACTTTATTGTTGGCGAAGAAATTTTCACAAATTAAGTCTAAACGTTTAATAAAAGAAAAGAAGAAGAAATCAAGATAAAGGAAAAGTCATACCGGTGCATCCCAGCAAATAATACACTTAGTTTCTGACACGTCAGCTGATAACCGTTTGGTCGATGTGCAAAGTGTAACCGGTGACGGTTTCAAAGTGCTTTCGCTGTCACTGACCAGCCAGGGGGCAGTTTGGCTGATATTTTTTGGAGGTGGAACGAAGCTGAAAAGACAAAGGAAATCATGGTATCTGAGTTGCTTCGCCGGTTATATTATATTGATTGGAGCAGCTGATATGCCAGTCATAAACAGCATCGGTGAAAAATAATCATACAATTGGCAATTACTTTCTCTCATTACAGAAAAGCGCTAACTTCATTAAAAACGGTAGTGTTATCTTTCAATTAAGAAAATACTTTACAATATGTGCCGCTACCGTTGACTGAACAAATTTCAGTGCTAAACAATGGATTTTGATTGAATTGTGCAAACTCCTATCGTATATGCTAAGAAATGTGCGAATTATGAACAACAGGACATGGCCACTATTATGATTGACTGTTTGGTGAAATCCTTCTTGAACTTTATCTTATGTCATCGCATTTGCGCCTTCATTCACGTCATTAAATTTTGCTAGAATTCACAGTTAGATTAAAGTAAATTGTTTCAGGATAAAAGCGAGCCATTTTGAATGCATAATTTTCAATTAATTAATTTGCCGTAAATTTCTGCGCGAACAGAAATGCACTTTCCTTCCCAGAATATCCGTCAACCATATTTTCATTGATATGCCTCAGTCTTAAGCAAACAATCCCCAAATTTGGTGAGTTGGACCAGACTTTGCCTTACTTTCCATAAACCTCCTCTCGCTCTTCGGCCACCGTCATAGCATCAAGGGCTGTAATCATGTCGTCAATACTGTCAAATGGCTTGAATTCGTGCTTTTCTATCAGACGGTACAGTGACGGCTCTGAGAAACCCATTTCCTTCAGCACCAGATACTGATCTTTGAGAGCGTTACGATGAGCAGGAACTTGCGGCGGAAGGGGTGCTTTTGAGGAAGGCTGACGGAATCGGACTGGTTCTTGCGATGGTGGTTGTGGCTGTTCAGCTGTAATTTTTATTATTATGCAAAAATAAATTGATTACAATATACTCAAATACGGCATTGTTTCACTGAAAAATACCGAAAATTTTTGAAATTATGAGGCAGTAAAGATATTGATGATTTGAATGCATCATATCAATATGAGGATATTTTCAGTCATTAATATCTAAAATGAATTTTGTTTACAACGATTAATGGTCTGAGAATGATTTATCATCGTCAATTAATGATAAAACTTCTATTGAAAAATATTCAACAAAAGAAGCGTTGCAAATGCTAAACTTAGTCAGTAAATAGAGCGGAGAGAATTATTAACTTTAGATAACAAAAAAATTAACAATTCTATCGATTCTACTATTTAATTACGTTTATGAGTTATTTACAAAATTGGTCAGGAACTTAGCAAACAAAAATTTCATTCCGCCGAGATCTTTCGATTGCGGCAGTTTGAACGTTACTACAACAAACAGCAAAACAAATAGTTTGATTGCTTACTTGGCCCGCGCTTTATAGTCCCATATGCATAGTCCTCATCTTGTTCCTGAAAGGAAAAATGATTGCTTTTGATATAAAATATATATTCAGAGGCATTACCATATCAATCGGCGGCGCCGATGGAATGCAGCCGCTGAAGGAGCCGGTTGATTGAAACGACATCGCTGGGCCTCCCTAAAGAATGCACAAAGTTAAATAATTAAAACAGCGCATCCGGCAGGCGACATATGATTATATCTGAATAGTGTCGCAAAGTTCGCAAGTGTTCTCTACTTAAAACGCATGCGATTCACTCTAGCTTGTCTAGACATGTTTTTATGTGTTGATTCATCCGTTGAGCGAACCTCCTGCCTTGCACTAAGCCTTGCCGTGCGATATATGAACCATATCGTCAGCCGGCTGGCAATATGGTTCATCTCTTTTCTCTGTATATGTAAAATCATTTTTTGAGAACAAAATAGCTTTTTCACAGAGTAGTGGCAGTACTCCGTCACATAAGTAGTCTTATTTTAAGCAATTATACGCAATCATTGATAATATTTTAAAGCTTATTCAGAGTTTAATAAAAATTTACCATATTCATATTGAACTGAGGACCCGATCCAA
Source organism: Plectus sambesii (assembly GCA_002796945.1). Taxonomy (NCBI): domain Eukaryota; kingdom Metazoa; phylum Nematoda; class Chromadorea; order Plectida; family Plectidae; genus Plectus; species Plectus sambesii. The sequence goes on from NIUQ01005031.1 coordinate 3,807, forward strand.
TTTGCTGCAGCTGATCGATTCTGAAGCTATAGATGTGCCCGCCAACTGGGCAAGGAGTCTCGAGGCAGTTTCCATGCATGAATACCGTGCCATTCGGAATAATATCCATCGATCGAAGTTTGACTGGTTTGTGCAAGCCGAACGGAAATATAAGAGGGTGTTCCTTCCAAATCCAGTTTTGCAGATCGAGGCTCCACAGCGCCTGCAAGTGTGTAAATATTCTGTAGTTTTTGTTAACAATAATACACGCAAAAGAAGTTTTATAGGCAGCAAAATAAATACAGGGCAAAGAAGAGATGAAATTACAATGAGCCAGAATTCTTATTGCTTAAAGTGAGGTCTTCATGTCTATAGTTAAACATGCGAATCTCTTCACTTGTAAACTTCGATAGCTTTGCTGCTCTGCTCAGCTTTGTCGAACGCGCTGTTTAAATGATACCTCTTTAAGTCTTAGAGAGGTTGCAATCTGTTAGAACTTAGACTACTAAAAAAAAAAAAAAAAAGCATATAGATAGCTANGAACGCGCTGTTTAAATGATACCTCTTTAAGTCTTAGAGAGGTTGCAATCTGTTAGAACTTAGACTACTATATCGTAGACAAAAAAGCATATAGATAGCTAAATAATTTCGAATATACTACTGGGCCCTATTTCACGAAAGTTCAGAATCGGAAATCTGTGATAAGTCGGTTGAGTCTCATACTGTTGATACCAAATGATATACGGCTGATGTGCGCTACTCAGCCAAATTATCACAGATTTCCGATTCTGAGCTTTCGTGAAATAGGGCCCTGGAGCATATTAAAAGTGAAACTGATACTGCTAATATTTTGAATTAGTCCCTGAGCTTCAAGATTTAAGATGATTCTTGCTGTAACTTGATATATGCGGAGTCGACACTCCAAGATACGCCAAGATACGCACGCCAGCGCCAGATACGATATTGTTTATATATTTTTCTAACTAGTCATACGCCGTTAAGATTGGCATATTAACCCCGTGCAACTTTATATCACTTTCAAGTTGGTATATTTGGAACTTACCACTGGTTGACCGATCGCCTTCATCTCGCACGTAGTCATCCAGGCCTTCTGGTCGTGTATGGATATAACATTTGCCAGCATTCCTCTGGGCAAACGGCCATGTTCGCCTTTGCAGGAAACTATCTTCGTCTTTTTCGTCTTTGATAGAACTGTGACGTGTGCCTAGAAAGAATGGCAGAATATCACATATCAGAACACAACAACACTGCATTCAGCATAGGTATAAAATATATATCGCTCATTATTACTGCAACATTGAGCTTAATATTCGGTTTATAATGCAGTATTTTTTCAAGTGTATCAACTGCTTAAGGGATAGTGACTTAAACTGGCGCGTTTTTGGGCGAGTTTCGACTCAACATAGCCAGTGTAAAACATTTATAAATGCATTTTGCATTCGAATATACCCGAGTGCATCCGCTCATCGTATCCAGCAGCAAGAAATCGTCGTTGATAACAAAGGGTAGACTCCAGGTGCCCTCGGGCGATTTAATCTTGAAATTTGTCTTTTCCGTCAGTTTGCCGTTTTCCACTGAGCAACGGAAAATCTCGATAAAATCTGTGGAATTCTTGTTGATGGGGTCGGTTATGTGCTTGATCAGATAGATTTTGGTGCCGTGAAAGAAGGAAGATACATAGCATCCGGGTTGCATATCTCCGATACGATAAATCTAAATTGTTTAGATGAGCGATATACTTCAGAGTTAATACAATGCTGCACTGAACCGTCAGATTAACTTTCTATTTGCTAAAAGAACAGGAGATTTCAATTTGTGTACTAATATTCCTCATCCTCATATAACCACTATGCTCAGGTTGAGGTGAGCTGGGACCGATGCCATCAAACTACTGCGATTGCCAAACATGAAGAGCCAGGGGCCGGTTTCTCGAAACGCCGGGAAGGCGCCGGGTGTACCCGGGGTACGCGTGCCCGGTACCCGGGTTTCTCGAAACTTTTTTGCGCCGGGTACGGCTTCCCCGGGAAGGCTCGGGAAGGCTGAGCGCTACCCTTGCTCGGAGCTGTGGTAGCGTCGACCGGGAAGTGAATTTTAAAGCTTGTAAGTAGATTTTTTGACGAAAATGAATGTTTTTATTGAATTCTATGATGATTTTAATGTTTTGGCAGAGTTTTGTTGAATTTGGCGTGGTACTTAGGAAAATCGAGGACGATTTTAAATCGGCTCGTTAAATCGGCTTGTTTTTTGAATAACTTTGCACAGACTGAACGGATTTTGATAATTTTGCGTTTTTTACAATCCCCGCACTCTAAGAATTGTTTTTGGCATAAAATAATTTTTGACCAATAATCAAGCTAGTACCCCTAATTTTAGGGGTACCTCTATACCGAAAACCTGCCAAAATGGGTTTTTGAGGATCACTTTGAACTTTGAATGGCGTAAGAACAAAACTGTTAAAAATTACCCCTAAAATTAGGGGGTACCTGCTTGACTATGGGTCACAATTTTTGCTATGCCAAAAATAATTCTTAGAGCGCGGGGATTGTGAAAAACTCAAAATTATGAAAATCCGTTCAGTCTGCGCAAAGTTATTCGAAAAAATCTCTAGCATTTCATTGAACAGCCTGTGTAATGACCAAATTCATCATTAAGAGCACAACATTCATCGTCAAAATTATTTTGCCACTTAATTAACTCAAAACGACATAAAATGAGAAACAATAGAACTAAATAACTAAATGTGATTGTTTACTAATTAATTCTTCAACGAAATCCACTTTTTCAACTTATTTGAGAGTAATAATTGCATTAATCTTAAGTGTCAATTCAAAAAATGCGTTCGCGCCGATGGATTGCTGCAGTTAATGCGTCGGGTATCGCCCGAGCGTTCGAGAAACTCGGGCATTTTCGCCGGGCGGTACCCGGCTCGGGAGCCTTCCCGGCCGCTACCCTAGGGTAGGCCGTACCCGGAGTTTCGAGAAACCGGCCCCAGAAAAGTCAGCACTCAGTTGAGTTGTTTTCCAAAAGAGTTTGGGGAAGATAAAAGCTGACAAAATCTTGCAAAATGAACTTAGTGAGGTATAGATATCTGAAAAATATTTTACAGAGTTTTGAACACAAATCTGTGAACAAATTTTAAGTGACAAATAAGTGCTTTGTCAAGATAACACCGGCTCCTTTTCCGCTCCAGTTCAACAATTGCGCTATTTTCGATTGCCTCCAAGCACTTACCAAATTGGTATTTAGCGTGTATTTGGCTGCGATTAGTTGTCGTTGGTGGTCGACTTCGGTAAAAATGACGTGGAAGCTTCGAGTCGCTTCTACCTGACCGATGACTACGATATGCGTGGCGCTAACTGAATGGATGGCTTCTATACACAGGTCGGTCCATGACGCTCCGCTGAAAGCATAATATCTTATACACTATTCAGCTATTATGTAGAAACAAGAGTAATTATATATAGAGATATTAAAAAAATGACCAATTAAATTAAAGACAACTGATATTCTTTCGTTATTAATCAAAGAAGAGGTGTCCGATGAAAAAAAGGAATATAAAACGTTGAAAAAAAGAAAACTTTTTCTCCGCTTTCATCGAAACATTAGCTAAATAGCCTGTAAAGTGTTTACCTAAAGTAATATGGAATACGAGTCAGGGTTGGTAGGTGAATGCAGACGCAGCAACCGTTGTCCAAGTCGATCATGAAAGTATAGGTGCCACATGAACTTGTCGTTGTTCGCTTCCACGCATTTGCCACTCCCGCGATATGCTGCATGATGGCTCGTCACTGGTACGTGACCTAAATTTAAAAAAATGAAACACCGTCATTCGTTTTAGGCAGCAAAATTTCTCTAAAAGCGGCACTATTTTCATTTTAAAGGGGAACTCCGGTCAAAAATTATTTTTTGATATGTTGTCAAGTCAAACACGCTGATCATCGCTGAGCATTCAGTTTTTTCAGATTTGACTCCCTTAAAAAATTATAACCCCCTAAAGTTTGGTCGACGTGCATTGCCTTGGAAAGGAAACTACCGCATTGCCGTTTGCTGAGCACTTCGTTACGAGACCACGCGCTACGCTGTGAAGTGCTTCGTAATACGTGCTGTGTAAAATGATATGCAGTCGAGAGATTCAAAAAATTGAATATATGCAAATATTTAGTGNCAGTCGAGAGATTCAAAAAATTGAATATATGCAAATATTTAGTGTTATATTCTGCGACGTTGCGCCAACTTATCCGCCAAAATATAACACTAAATATTTGCATATATTCAATTTTTTGAATCTCTCGACTGCATATCATTTTATAGAGCACTATTTCGTAGCACTTACCAGCGTAGCGCGTGGTCTCGTAACGAAGTGCTCAGCAAACGGTAATGCGGTAGTTTCCTTTCCAAGGCAATGCACGTCGACCAAACTTTAGGGGGTTATAACTTTTTAAGGGAGTCGAATCTGAAAAAACTGAATGCGCAGCGATGATCAGCGTGTTTGACTTGACAACATATCAAAAAATAATTTTTGACCGGAGTTCCCCTTTAACAACGGAAACTGTCACGCAACATTCAATAACTAGCGGAGATGGCTAGAGGAGGTACCTGTATTAAATGCCTATAGGCAACACAAAATTTTGCGTCACAGCCGCTGATCAGTTAATTTTCGGAGCAATTTTTTTTGCAAATTCTCATTACATTCGTCAGGAAACGCGCGTGTACAAAATAATTTTGCAAGATGGCTGCGATGATAAATTGTTTGGGATTGGTTATTTCAAGTAAAACTGAAATTGCTGCATCAGCACGATTGCGGCGGCGTGATCTTTAGTGTCAACTCGTGGCAGGCTTGAGAGCAGAACTGTAGTCAAAAATTAAGCTGAACTATACATATGCATTCTTAATGGCATAACATTTAACTTTCGGATTCGTTCTTGATAAAGCGAGCTCTGAATAGGCAAAAATGCGAATAAAGTGAATAGCGTGGGATGTTTAGGTGGTTACAAATTTCCATTTTGCAATACATTCTTGAATTTCGCGCGCAATGCGGTCGAGAATATGTAATAGTCTACATCTTAGTATTGAATTAAACAGCATGAACATTATTGATTAACATTTTATTAGCATTTTTCAATTATTAAAAGCATTTTTTAGCAAAAAAATGCGTTATTCAGATTATATGCCATTGTACGCATATATTTAGGCCAGTTTGGTTTCTGATCGGATTTTCTCTTTAGCAGGTTAACAGGTCGCCGGCTGTGACGCGAAATTTAATTGGAGAGACAATACAAAAGGCTCCGCCCTTGGAATGAGGTACGTCCCATAGAAAGCATAAGCTTGGATGATTCATGACTGTTCCCGTACACAATCAGAAGTAGTAAGAAGCCCCTCTAAGTATTGTCGTGACTGCTATCAAACACACAACCGACTCGTAAAAATATCAAATACCCTAACCAACAATAAATATTTTACCGAATATATGTATATTTTGGCTGCAGGACGCTAAGATTCCGCGATATAAATCCGATTCGCTCGCAGGGATCTGCTGGAGTAACTATCTGACCCAAAATATTGCGTCAAGGTTGACTAAGAGAAGAGCAAAATGGAGCGAAACGATAAGCGATAAGAGCTTCAGTGTGACAACGCCTTGACAGCGCACTGCACACGTCATAATGCGAATCTTGTTCGTCTAAGAGGCGCGTCGACGCTAGCAAATGTGCGTCGGTCACGGGTGGCTTGTGTAGGTGTGTCTACGCTTACTCTAGTTGCTATAATGTCTGCAAAGAATAAGCGTTATGATTGCTAGCTTAGTCACCTTCCGACCAGCGATCGCACAAACTGAGTGGTTTGGATGGTAAAAAAAGATATTAAATCTGTCTGTGAGTACGTGGGTCAATTTTACTTAATTGTTATGGTCACAACTGGTGCGAACGCAATTGTGGGAAGCACACTGATTAGTCGATTCCGGCCCGGATGTGAAGATTTCACTCCGCCCACGTCAGAATTGGCCAATCAGCGCGCTTTCCGCAATTGCGTTTGCAACAGTTGTGGCCATAAAAAGTTGTGTCATACATAATCCTAGGATGTCAAAGCCAGAGGTGGCAACGGTCGGCCCTTGGACGTACAAGCCGAAAGTATAGGGAAGCATCAGGCGCATGTTCGAATGTTGCCCAGTGCTTGAAAAGTCTGCAGTTCTGCAGTGAAAATAGTTGTATCTCAGTCTCCAATGGTCATAGTTGGAAGCCTGCTTGAAGAGATACATACTACATCCACTTCTACAGAGAGAGAGAGAGTGTGTACTGAAGTGTACTGGAAATAACAAACCCGTTTTAGGAGTGAAAACTCCTCGTTTACTCATCTGTGACTCAGTTTTCGTCCGCAGTTATTACACCGGTAACATGCAAAAAAAACCGCCCGCGTATTGAACATGTACGTCTTATCCGTGGCAGTTTGTACCGGGGCTCATTGTTGAGGTCAAGGTTTATTTGATGATCATAAAATTGCCCATAGCCGGAAACGATTATTGATTTGCGTTGGTGCATAACGTCTGCGCGAGACTGAAAATGAGCGTTCTGCTATTCCTAAGCTATCAAGCAATTGCACTTTAAAGGAAGAGATAAAAAAAATTAATCATCGACATTAGACAGATTCTGCCGTAGAAAGCATCAAATGATATTTTGGATAAGAGTACCATGCCATATTAGCGTGGGGATGAGCAGAATTGCAAATCATGTGGGATTTGCGCACCGGTGCACAATGTTGTTTATCCAACTGATAATTAATGAAAACTCCATACAAATTTATCACAGTCTTGCATATTAGTGTCCGGAACGTGTTTTACTACAAAGTGGCGCAAATGTTCTGATATCGTTTTTGTTCTTTCATTCGTTCAAAAGTGGTATAATAACTTTAACGCCACTCTGTAAAGACCAGCTAACTGATTATCATACTGTTCCATTGAGGCCATGCATAACTAGAGATAAAAGGTAGAGGACACGGCCAAACAATCTCAGCTATCGACGACTGAGCTTTAATGAAACAACAGGCCCCTGCATGGTTTTCTGCTATTTCCAGTAACTAATCCGTAATTAAAAGCGCACACGAATGAAACAGCACTTTTGGCTTTCTTACACGGTAGGACCAAGCAAATGTCTATCATTTAACGTATTATGTTGTAGAGGAACATAAAAATCTTGCGTTTATCACACGCTCATATAAAATGAAGTATTTGCGTAGGCGGGCTGCTTTTTGATCGGGCGAACGATATGAGGGGAGTTAGGCATAGAAAATGAGCAGTGTACATACAGCTTTGACAATTTCTGATACGAATAGCGTGCGTGTAGGGTACGCACAACGAAAGCAAGCAGCGTTATTAAATACTCTGCCTTATCTTAAGTAATGCGGTCGAATATTATTTCATGTTGCACGAGTTAAAGACGCGTGGCTCGTACCTCCAAGCCCTTAATAATGTTCAAAATCAAAGTAAAGACAAGTTCAGCCTTTTTTTTCAAATGTTTTCGCACGCTGCCTGTTCGATTCAAAGCATAGTGTATTTTATGGCACTTGAAATCATCAACTTCCGATACCACCCCAGCCCAAAAAAGCTATTCCTAAGCCACGCAATTTGCGCTGAGACACGCACGTGCACGCACGCACGCACAGGAAATGAGATAAATATTGACATAATCTGACACCAACTCAGACGGTCTTGATCAATTCCATAAACATCCACAATAAATTTAATCCGCTGATTGTTATCAAGGCTTTATTGTGGAAACTAATACAAAATTGGTGAATAGCCTCAATTTCTTAACAAAAACACTGCAAAGCATTATATAAGTAACACATTATTATCTAATACAGTAAGCTGCAAAAGATTAATCCAACGCTCATCGCTTTTAATCACAGATAGCTTTATAGTTCTCTAAAAATATGTTTTAGAAATATCGGCAAGAGTGATTACAAGTGAAGCTTGGTGAAAGCGATGAAGTGTTATTGGTTAGAACAAATGAGTTTTCAGCAGACAAACACTCACCTAACTCAATGGCATCTGCACCAGAAAACAGTATGATATTTAACCAAAATTGCCTCTCAAAGTCTTTATGCAGTAGTGGAACAGTATTCGATTGAAATTGAATCTCATAACTTGCAACTATATTGCCGAATCGATCTCTTTAGTGCGAAAATTCTTCAGCGCAGAGGAGTGAGTATTCAACTCCCACTGTCCTGTTTGCGCTCAAATAGATGTGATAATCATAAAAACATCGAAACACCTTTTTTTACTTGGAGAATTGACTCTCTTGTGTTTGAGTCTTTTTATAATTGCAGGAACGATACGGCCGATGGCGGGTGAAGTTGCCGACCACCTAGTCTTTCACTTGAATGAATATCAGATTATAGCCTCAAATTCCTGTGAATACTGCGCCATTAAGGCGCTATTTATTCAAATGAACAGTTTCTTTCATATATAGACACTTGACGAGTCACTCGTAACGATCGCATCGCAACACACGCAACAATCGTGTGCTCGCGAAGGC
>NIUQ01005032.1:0-11840 GCA_002796945.1 Plectus sambesii
TTGTATCGGTATAGTATTAGTTGAATTTTTTGTCAAAAGAATTGTAATGGTATAGTATTATGTCGAAAATTTGGTATTAAGACAACACTGCACCCATGGCAGTAGCATAAAGCGTCAACAGGTACAGCGTTCAAATCAAAACGAATAACGAAAAAAACACTGATGCCATATTTTATTCCCTAAACCTTTCTCCATTCCAATTCGCAACTTTTACGTTTAATCCGTCAAACTTGCATACCTATTAAATTCAATGATGGCGAAAGTGAACTCAGGGGCCTATTTCATAAATCTATTGCAATTGCAGAATTGCGCTGCAATATGCGTCGTCATCACGCAATTCTGCAACTTTGTGTTTCATAAAACTGTTGCAGTTGCAGAATTGCTGAGTTGCGTTTGCAACAGTTGCAGTTGCAGAATCGCAAAATTGCGGGATTATAATTTCAAAAAAGTGGCACTACCGTAAATCCTCTAATAGACGCCCCCCTCAAGCCTTGGTTGAAAAAATAGACGCCCACCCTCTAATAAACGCCCACCCCCCAATAATCGCCCTCCTTCAGAGTGATTAAAACATTAAATGCTTGTGCAGTGTTGGTCAATAATGCAATACTTAGTCTAATATGACCAGATAGCGCTCAATCTTGGAATTTATGAGTGATGTTATAAGTTGGAGTGACGATTGAAACAAAGAAATACTCCTCTCTCCAACTAGTGTTTCATTCAAACATCGATTGAAATAATAGTCGCCCACCCTCCAATAGACGCCCACCCTCTAATAGACGCCCCCCTCACGCCGTGATTGAAAAAATAGACGCCCAGGGCGTCTATTAGAGGATTTACGGTATTCCGCAATTCTGCAATAGTTGCGAAAAAAACCTCGCATCACAAATCGTGGTGCGAAAAAAGTTGCAATTCTGCAATTCTCTCGAAAAGGCAAATTAATGTAAAATTAATGAAGAATAAAGCGAAGTACTAATGCTAGCATAGAAAGAGAGCATAACGATGAGTGGAATGATGTAAAATTTGTCAATTGTTTTCCTATTTGTAACGATTTAATGGCATATCGTGACAGTAGTCAGTCCGAATTTTGAATTCAAAAGTTATGAATAACGATGCAAGATGGTGTATGAAAAGAAATTTTATCGAACATTCTTAATTAATACTTTTAGGTGTTTTTTTATTCGCAAAATGAAACGGAATTCGCGACAACAAATGGAGGGATACAGATTAAGCCGGGTCTTGAATCGAACCTAATGATCGAACAAATGAGACAGGTACTGTTATGAATATGTTGTTTGATGATTTTTCTGACGCAGTTTTTAATTTAATTTAATATACTTTCTTAATTTATTATTAAAAACTGCTTGACAAAATTGGAAAAAAGTAGCGTGGAAATGATAATGGATATCGTGCGCGCCGCATCCATAAAATGCGAGCGTATAAAACTACGCGATGAACATTTGACATATAAGTAAGCTTTTTTACAAATAAATATAGTTCTTTCTGGATACTTCGGTTTAGTACCCTTGAAAGTACTCTTTCTCATTCTTTTATCGAATATTCGACAGAAATCGTAGATATTGCGGAAAAGCTATATCTGAAAAGTTCAAATCTATTACATGACATTTTTAGAATACTCGAGCAGCGAAAAATTGCGGAAGTACTTCTTTACGACATTTCAAATCGTATTCAAAAGATAAATGCATATGGGAAAAAAGTACCGAGCCTGTCGAAAAGGAGTGCAACTGCTTATACGATCGTGCGCCGAATTACCTCCAAGATGCGGGCGAGGAAATTGCTAAAATGCAAGCGGATTTTGCTTATAGTCCTTCGCTGAACTTGTGCTCGATGCCCGACACGTTCTTTTGCGCACAAAAGGCAATAGGTAAGTATTTTTGTGAGTAGTCAATTGATGATTCGACAGAAAGGGCTCAGCAAAATTTAATTCGTTACTTAATGATCTGATCTCTGTTAATGAATATATTCGGCTCGTATTGAAAGTTATTGATGTATAGTTATTGAATGTATAATTATCTATTCAAATAACGGTTATCAGTCATTTACTGAATCCTATTTCAGTTAACTTGTTGAAATACGATTGTTTGGAATAATATACAATAATCCACATACTGAAGTCAGCTGTATATATTAAAAAGCGCATTTTAATATTTTCTTCACAAATTAGGAATGTATTTCCATTATATTGTTGCTAAGTTTAGTTTGTTGTGTTTTGAGGTTTATATGCTTAAATAAAACATCCACGAAGGTTTTCTCTCATTTTGAAAGCTACCTGATTGAAACTAGACGCAAATTTTTAGTGCAGAATTAGCATATGTTTCACACTTGACTCTTGAATAAATGCTCTATGGCTCTTAAATACAGAATTTGAAGAAGGAACGAATTTTTTGAGAAAATCTGAGACTTCGGTTTTTACTCTAGATAATTAACTTTTCATTTACTAAATATATATCATTTCCATTTTTGATATCACACAATCATTTAGTTACTAATGCAACTGAGAGATCCTCAGACATTATTTACCGTATTTCTTCCAATAGACGCCCCCCTCGAGCGTCGGTTGAAAAAATAGACGCCTACCCTCCAATAGAAGCCCCCCCCCCTCTAGTAATCGTCCCTACTTAGGGTAGTTAAATTAATATACGCCTGTGTATTGATGGTCAATACTGAACTCCCATTCAAATTCGACTATAGATATCGCATAATCCTTTATTTATGAATATTATTCTATGCTGAAGTAGCAATTGGGAAGAAAAGATGCCCTCTCTCCAACGAACGCCATGTTCTAACATCGGTTGAAATAATAAACGCCCTCCCTCCAATAGACGCCCACCCTCCAATAGACGCCCCCCTCAAGCCTAGGTTGAAAAAATAGACGCCCTGGGCGTCTATTGGAAGAAATACGGTATTCGTTAGCACAATAATTTAGCTTATTTCTAAGTAAAATGAAATTAACAAAATCAAGTGTCTCATTTTACTTGCCAGTGACTTTTTAAATGCTTTCTCTTTCTGATCCCGAGATGTGCTATTGCACAATACTAAATAGTGCAGCATTTCAGCGTCTGATTACGACTGTCCTGACGATTGCGAAGAATTGCAACCAGAAGTCAGCTTGGTAATATACCCTCTTGATCCTAAGACTACTTATTCTCGCATACCAGGGAGCTTTTATATGAAGGTGGTTGGCAATATGAGAAAGTTTGCAGAAAATGATGGTTTCTCTAATGCCCCTGGAAGTGATCAGCTGAACGACTTGTTATCCGAGTTATTTCTAATACACATGGAATTAATATCTATTTTTTGGTGGAAGAACAGAACGGAATACAGCGAGCCATTCTATATGGCTTGGTTTTATAACTTGACTAAAGATAGCATGAACGATATAAACAATTACTTTGGCTTTTTTAATTCAACGTCTCCATCTTATTCACCTCTACCCTTCGATTTCGATGAAACGTAAGTAATGTTATACTTATCATAGACGTATATCGATGCCTTTTATACTAATCTTGCTTATGCGTTAATCTTTATACTTATATAGCTAGAAATATAAAGTTTTGGACCCGCATATGTTTTACTGAGCTTGAACCATGCATACTGCAACCTATTGCAAAATATTCTTCAATGCACAGCTAGCTATGTTAAGCGCGGGACTATATCTAAACCACATGCATTTTAGTGAACGTATAAATGCCAAGTCTGAATTAACATAGCCTTTAGATTCAGCAGCATGGCTTTACAATGATACTTTTGACATTCTGTAGCGTTGTTAATTTATGCAAGTTAATTTTTAGACTATTCGATCAGGCCGGCGAACAATATTCTTTCTTCACTGATCTCGTCACAAGTATCATAGAGAAATACAATACCTCTCAAAAGGATTGGAAGTTTAGCTATTCGAAGGAATCTATGGAGCCTTTTTACAACTCGATCATAGCTGACTTGGAGGCAGCAAAGAGCGCAACCGATCAATTCGCTGAATTGCGCCTGTTGGTGTTGAACAAATTCGTCGAAGAATACACAAAGTTTTACAAGGTATTTTATGAAATCTTGGCTGAATATAATACCCAACTTCGCTGACTGCAAAAGTATTAAAGAATGTTATTATCGAAGGACCGGACCACGAGCAGAGGCGAACCAGGAGGTATAGGGGATCGGTACCCCTCTCCCTGGATAATCGACTTGTAGTCCCCCAAACTGTTAACGATATCAAACTCTTGTCGGTCGATCCAGCCTTTAATCTTTCCTTGCATAGTGCGGTGAAGCTTTTCTCTGCTTTCTGAATGCCGAAAATTTGCCGTTATTTTGCCTTGATCAGCATTATTTTAGGGTTTTTGACATGAGAAGCAAAAATACGATGTTTGAAGTATAGTAAGAATGCAATACCCATTTCCCATTGAAGTCCATCTCCCTTTTTATTTATATCTGAAGCCCCGATAACCTTCGTCTCAACTGTGCTTCACTTATCTTACTTTGCCATTAAAGGAATTCTTGAAATCTATGTAAATGCAGTACTCCAACTGGCTTTGTCTGAAATTAGCTCAACCTTATAGTTGCTCAACAAAGAATATTAAAGTTTCTGCAAAATTTCATTGTTATGTCGAATATTTCTCCTCTTAATTAGCATAAATACATTTGCAGTGCGTCACTTCATCTCAACAAACTCTCTCAGAGTGCTATGCAACTTATGGTTGTCAAAAAGAGAGAGCATACGACGAAGTTTTGCGCCGATATAGTTTTCGTTGTTATCAAGGTTCGGGTTTATTACAACAATATGCAGATCGGGTTGAGACTGACAAAACTGCAACAGAACACTGGGTACCAGTCAGCATTTGCGATCTGGAACAATCACTGCAATTTTCGAATACGGAGAACGTAGCAACTACTGGTTTGCCACTAATTCAAGAGTTGAAGTATTGGGTAAGATATAAAAAAGAGCTGGGATCGTAAGTTTGGTAAAATCCCGCGGGCTTTTTTGATCCTCACATGCGACTTTATTGAAAAAAATCAAATTGTGTTATGCTCACTTAAATTTGTTTATATTTACATGTGACTCCAAAAATAAATTGCTAACGTTTGAAAATTATTTGAAAACCTTCCTGTTATGAATGTAGGAGCTGCAGCATTCACGTCTAAAAGAACTACGTCTATACGTGGAACTTAACAGCGTCCTCATAATGGTGCAATCGGCCACGAATGCAGTCGCTTGTGCGAACGCTCGCGACTGCAGACGTCATACCAATGAACATTAAATTCGTGTTGGTCTATCTGTAACCAAAACTTTACATTTGATTTGTGCCGTGTCCACCGGAATCAACACATCACTGCATTACTTTACAATTAAACGGGCTAAAAATATGATAGCAAACATTGCGGTCCATTGAATTACTATATAGAAATACACGGTACAGCTGCAGCTCTGACTTAGAGATCCACTGTAAAGTTTTACTATATTTAAACTGTTTCAGTATATCTTTAAGTAATAATAAATAATATGAATAAATATTGGTTTTTCTTAGAGACGTTGCGCGTTTGATATCCGATCAACGACTGTAATACGACCATATTTGTGCTCAATGCCCCCTCCCCCACAGCCCTTATGCTCAAAATTTTCATCGTTTACTTCGCTTAAGATGGCGATGAAATGAATTAGTCCTGATGTACGAGCGACTTAATCTTGCACCAGATATTCTGCTGCGGTCTTTACTAACCGTTTTCAGATTGAAAAGCTTTTGCAAAACAAAAGCGGTATCGACGATGACTTTTCCGTGTGGCAAGCCCCATGGGGTATCTATATAAAGTGGTTTCGAAAAGAACTTAAACTCGCAAATAGCGACTCAACGAAATACATAGCAGAAGCTCTATCCACATTTGCAAACACATCAGATATTTTTAAAATTGGAAACAATTACCGTGACGGATCAAATACTAGAGACAACCTTCAAAAGGTATTAATTGCAGTCACGCTTTTTCATTTTCATGGTCTTGAACTGAAGTTTTCTTCTGCAAAGAAGCTAAAGTGACATACTACTGTGGAGCTAAATAGAATTTTTTCGCAACAAATTAAATCGTGCTTAGAAAACGAAGCAATAACTGGATATTTTCGAAGGCCTTCACAAGCAGAGCTAACCCCGCAATTTTTTAATTCGCAAAATTAAAATGAGCAAAGTATTGCGATTGTAATTTTAGGTTCAACTCGATCTTGGGAACGCCCTTAACGCACTCTATTGGCCAGTGAAGAAGATAATGGGATGTGAACAATAAAATGCGAATGCTCCCTTTTAAAAATGCTTAAATTAATTTCAACCGATTCATTACAATTTTTTGCTAAATTTAACAATTTTGAGCATAACTCATGTATGATAGTCTAAAAATTTACGTTCGCCGCTATGTTTGCTACTGTGCACAATAAAGAGAGCATTCGCATATTTTTTCAGCAAAAGTGAGTTTCTGTCATCCTTTTATTCCTTTTCATATTGATCTCTTTATATCAGTACACACTTGGGGGACACCTAATCGACCGTAAATAAAGATTACTTTAAAGTAAAGATTTGTTTATTCCGCGTTCAGGACCGTCATTCGAGAACCAGAATTGGAATTTTTTAACACAATCGTTATTTTTGATATCAGAGTCGTATTGCAAGGAACTGTTATTTCGATCGAAAACTGTATTTTTGAGAGTATTTATAGGAATCGCTTTTGTAAGAATCGAAATCAGAATTGGAATTGATAGAACCGGTATTTAGACAATCGGTACATGTATGCTTCAAAAGATCGCTGCAAGACAGTAGAGAGAAACTGACACTAAACTCGATTGAACTTTTTTGTAAATCTTGATATCGTGCATGTAATTTATTTCAAGCTTGTTGCTATATTTGCAGAGCGTCATATCTTATCATGTCTGATAACGGAGATCCCGTCGAACTTGATGATCGAAACTACATTGGATATAATTATATGTCCGTTCTCTACCGAGATCCCAAGCAGCAAAAATTAATCAGGAATATATGTAACAGCATGAACGACACTCTCAATCGCCGACAGATTATATTTGTAAGCAACTCTGTTTCATGTATTATTTCAGTGGCTCTTTTCTTTTCAAAAAATTTGTCCTTCCCTATAGCCTCTCGAGCCCGACAGGTGTGTGACTTCCGTTTCAAGGTAAATATATCGCCAATGTCCATGTTTGGTAGGCTTCATACACCTGCGTTCAAAAAATAGTTCAAGTAGATGAATTAATTTTTTGTCTTACGCATAAAATCATGAAAAAATATTTCAAGTTCATATTCTTAGGATGGGTGTCCTGGCGGATGCCGAATGCTTCGCCAGAGTGAAGATGGATTAAGTACTGCTTGGTTCAAAGATTTCGCAAACTTAATCGACAATGTTCTCGATATTTATCAGGACGGACTTGCTTATCAGAGGCAAGTGTGCATATAAAGAAATGTCTTATCACAAACCGAATGTTTCTCTTACCACATTCCCTATCATATAAGGTTTGAAAATAACAAATGGTTTAATTTTCCTCTACACATTCTAGACCTTTTTTCTCAACGACTGGAGCATATTATTAACATATTAATTATAATATTGTCCCAACGCGTGGGATTTTGATCGCCTCACACCCTGGCGCTTTAAGTAAAGGGAGAACTCATATTGGAGATTAAGATTATATTCGATTTCTTGTTGCGCGTTTATATAGGTTTTTATTCAACATGTCAGTTAAAATTCTGCTGATCTATATGCCTGAAATATCACCTTGGCTTTACACTCAACTATCGCTATATTCTGTTACAGTTGACTCTCGATATAACCCCACCTATAGGGACCAGCCTTACGTGGCGTTATATCAAGAGTCAACTGTACTAAATTATAAAGAGTGTAAACCTTACATATATATAATTATATTTCTGTAAGGAAAGATGGATTATCAATAATTCCTGCTGCATCGAAATCCTCTAAATTAAAAAATTAGAGATGCATTTTCAAACAAATGCGTTAAGGGATTAGCATTAGCATGCGTTTGTGCAAGCTGAGAAATAAATTCGCGCATCGTTATAATGTCATATTATGTTTAAATTGGGTAATGCAGCAAGCTGCTCTCAGCTTATTCGCACTGAGGAAACGAAAGTATAGAGCTTCTATAATTGTTTATATATTCCGTTTGTTTCAGTAGCTTTCACATTCTCTCTCTAATACTATTTGTACTTGAACGCACAACCATGACTGTTGCACTTGTTTAGGGCCAATATAGCTGAAATAAATCTCTCCTTCCGAGCGTTCCGTCTACGAATGATCGAAGAACAGGAAGCCTATGGGATCTGGGGCTTGCTCAGTAAGTTGTCTTCATTTTACAAAATGAATGGTTGTCGTTTTTTTCGTAGAAATTTACAATGAATTAATTAAAAGGGTAACTTACTGCTAGTTAAACTGTTGATTGAACTCATTTCTCTCTTGCACACAAATACCTTTACGAGTTGTGTGTAGTTTAAAGGAGGTATGTACCTTATCGAAGCCAAACATATACAGAGATATATTGAAATATATCTCGACACCCGACCATGGCGTTCGAGTATCCGCGTCAATAGATGATTTTCGGATTTATGCTTAAGTATTTGTAAGATATTCAACAGTCAAGAAACACAGACACTTACCGAAGGCAGATGTATATCATCAGCATACACTATTATCCGTAGACTCGCACCCATCTCTGCGTCAGTCACACTTGTTAAATCAACATGACGCAATTCGCAACTCTCTCAATTTCTCACAGCGTTCAAGAAACCCGCTTAGACTGTCCCCACACCTCCTCACCTCCATTCAACTCTATTTTTTCGTGTACATTTTGTGATTCAGGCGATATTGGTGGCGCACTTGGACTGTGGCTTGGTGGAACGGTGATCGGTCTCTACGAGCTGTTCGTCATTATTCTGCCGGACAAGAAACTCTACGCTAAAAAAGTCGGTGATGTCAAGGAAGACAGTGAAGCCAAAAAAGTCAGTGACTTTGAGATGCAGCCGCCTCCTCCAAGAAGCAGGATTTATTCTACTGATACACACAATCCTTCAATGCTCGTCCCCGTCCAATAATCGCTCCCCTCAAGTCTATGTTATTTTGCCCTGACGACGCGGTTTGAATCATGATTTCGTGAACAATCAAATTGCCGAAAGTAATTTAAGATATAGCATGGTACAGTACAGCTTCGTTTACATATTGTGCTTTTGTATTTGTGAAAGCCATAAATGTATTATCTTATGCTTTTATATTGTTCCAACTGTCATTAATTCGAATAATGTCGATGTTGAATGTTCGATGCTTTGTGTAATATTAAATGGATCTGTTGCTTCATTAGTGCTTTCATGTGGACTTTGTGATCCTCGGTACTGCGTTCATAAAATTTACATGTATCTTCGTTGATCGCTTACGTGTCACCTCCTATGGGACAGTAACTGCGCATCCGCCTTCGATTTAAGTCGATAGTCGCTGACTAACGAACCTCTTTACAAAAAAAGATAACATCGACGAGCAGTTGTACTACTACTTGATGTTCCAGTTTTAGCAGTACTACTGCTGTGAGTTTACGCCTTACCGTTCCTGAGGTATAGTTTACCTTTCACGATTCTATATTTTGATCGCAACATGCAGCAAAATTCTTTGGTTATGAATTCTGGAATTATTTTAACACACTAAAATTGAATGCTATTATTGCCCTGTTTACAGAGCTTTCCAAAATTAGAGGCGCTCGCCGCAATCAGAGTTGGGCAGAACACGAATGTACCTCAATACGTTGGGTAATAACCAACGAAGTGGAGAAGTTCTCATGGTGAAAGAAGCGCAATGACGCATGAACGACGGGTTAGTGCAGTAATGTACACTGGATGTCGTTATTTGTGGGTGGCTGACTCGCTTTAGGCGCGCAATGCTGATAACGTTGTTCTCATAGAATTTGTAAAATAAAATAAATAGTCCAAAATTCTGCATTATTCGACTGAATGATTTATTTCTCACAAACTTCTGTTGTGTCTTTATGAGTGTTTATGACGTATATTTATATTTCATTTAAATATATGCAGACAACAAGTTCAAGAAATGGTAAATGCCAGTTTTATAAGCCAACAGTTATTAGAGCAAAAAAGTCTTCGTGATAGACTCAATATTTTTAAATAGACAGCAGATTATGAGCGATTTATTTGACAAATTTTTCAAAATCGAAGCAGCACTCATAATCGAAAACTCTCTCCAACTTTTGAGCGTCCTACTTTATCTATGTCTAGGCAGGCTTCGCCGTTTGCTTTGTGTTTGTCTGTTATCACCACCTACAATTCGATCAGGAATCTTGCTTCATAAAACTATCGAAACATGTGACTTGAAGAACTGTTTCTCACTACTATATTGGTAGCAATGCTCAATCATATGTGAAATCATGATCCCGCTCGAATAACTGGCGGTCGCTTCAAACATAAATAGTCTTTTACTGCATTAGGTTCTTTTACGCCTTGCACTTTATGAAATACACGCTATTAGCTTTGAGTACATCTCTTTTATTCTTCTAAAACTGCCCCGTAACAGATGCATTACAAGCCTCTCAAAACTAAGTTAAGATGAATATCCAAAACTCGGTATCATCAACTTTACGGTAGAATCAGATACGGGAGGTAGAGCGCGGTTAATATTAACTTGTTTACAGCAGCATTTGCCCTCCACGTTACCATGCTGCACCCACTAACGGGTTCACTAGTCATGAAACAAGTGGAACACGTTGAAATTTGTGTGTATCCGCACCTTCCACTCTCCAATGGTAACCCGTAAACACGGCTCTTACTCGGTTAATCCATAAATCAGTTTTTAATCACCACTGTTCCAGTTGCATCATGTATCAAAAGATGCCTGACGACCCGCAAAACTAATCCATCTATAACGAAACTCATTAAGAGTATTGCGGACAGAATAGGCGCATTTCACCGAATCGTATTCATTGTTCGTCTAGCTTTGTAATCAGAATGGCGAGCGATGAACAAAATGACAGTGTCTTCAATCGTTTTTGCGAAAATGTTTCCATTCCAACGGCCAAGTATTTGACATCAAAGCACAGCAGCAAAGTCAGGTGAAATCAAGAGTTCTTCTTTAGTAAGAGTCATTGGGATCTGCCCTGGTTGCATGCCAAAATAACCCCCAAACCTTTTTTGGCACATCCTGGTGGTTTCACCAAAGCTTGAAAATGCCGAAATTGTGGCAACCGTAAAAGCCAGTACGATTCTTGTAATTAACATTGTTAAATCTTACGTACCCTCTAAATCTAGTTCATTGAAATTCAATGAACAGTTCATTATTCGCGCACAAGAAAAATTATTCATTATTTATTTAATGAAGTGTTCATTGAATTTATGAAATACTTCATGGAATTTCCTGACTAGTTCATAGTATTTCAATGAACTAGATTAGAGAGCACCAGCAAAACCTCGTCGAAAGAATGCCTCCATTGTCGTTTTGCCATTTTTTAAAACAAACGACTGAAATACTTTGATCACCTTAATTGCTAGTGACACGAATAGCATAGTAGGTGGCATATTCCAATTCTGACTATTGGCCCAGTATTGTTCATGAAACTGTCAACAGCATTCGGTTTTATGACAAATCAACAAATAGTAGTTGTTATTGCCGCAACATGTTGCATAGGAAGCTCGCAATGCTTGATAAAAAATTTATTCCAAAGTCCAAATCTATGACCTTGTGTAGCGTTTCATGGAGGTGACACTACTTCCCCTCAATCGATGACTGATTTCCGTCTCACTTCTTTGAGCTGTTGAGTTCTCTGGCTCACGCTA
>NIUQ01005033.1:0-11920 GCA_002796945.1 Plectus sambesii
TTTTACTTTATTTTTACGTTCATTTATAACTGAGTATAACCCGAAATACCAAAAGCGGACTACTGATCCGCCGTGAGGCATACTGACCTGTGGACTTAACGTATTATAATGCTACAACTGTTGCAAGCGAAACAAATTCCCAAATTGGGCGCTCATTCACTGAGTCTCTCACAACGATATTACAGTTTCTTGGAATATTTCAAATTTAAGAGAGACTTTTTCTAAGCATCAAGCTTCCCTTGGCACAGTTTACAAAAAGTTCTCAGATTTTGGTGAAATTTGTTATCCTGGGGTAGTTTAGGTCGGGATTTCTGAAAATAGCATCAGAATTTTCCGAAAATATTTTCGTGCCGAGATATGGCGGGAGATTCAAACTTGGTCATAAAATTATAGTAGCAAAATGAAAATTCTTGTTTCTGTATACCATTCAATAGGAAATGTTGCGAGGAATCTGAAACTGACCAGAAAATAAAAATTCGTGCAAAACTAAGAAAGTTATGCAAGAAAGAACAGGTCGCATTTTTTCGCTTGTCAGTTTTTCGAATTTTTCGGCAAAAGTTTGGTTGGAATTCTCCGTCCGGTTGATTCAGGATTGTTCCCCTAACTCTGGGCTATCCAACGGTGTCATGAAAAGTATCAAAGTCGGGTATGTACGATGTTCAATTTCAGCTCAAAGTTGACCTGCGCCGAAATTACGGTAAAAAAGGGTTTTTAGAAATTCGTGAAGACGCCGCCGAAGTCAATATTTTGTATATCATTCGACTGGAAATGATGAGAGAAGTCCGAAAATGTGCATAGTTTTGAAATCGGTGCAAAACTAAGAAAGTTATGTGAGAAAGAAAAATACCGTATATTCACATATTTTTGAACTTTTTACCTTTTTAGTTTTTCGCATTTTTCGACAAAAACTTGTTCTGAATTCTCCGTGCAGTTGATTCATGGTTATAGCTCTAATTCTGGGCTATCCAACGGTGCCATAAAAAGTATCAAAGTCGTGCATGTACGATGTTCAATTTCAGCTTAAAGTTACCCATGCGAAAAGTACGGTAAGTCGTTTGTGCTGGAGGTGTTTTACATTTCAGCTCAAAGTCAGGGCATGACTATTTCGAATACTTTACCATTTTTGGTTGAAACCTTTTCAAATCTGCCCGTGTACAGTTACTCTACATTCATAGCATACGTTACATGCTGTCTTGTGGTATATTTACATAGAGAGAGTTATACAACTGACCTCAGTTTAGTCCACCACTCGTAATTGGACAATTGAATACTACGGCACAAACAAATTACCGTAACTACGGATAGAGTCAACTTTGGGCGGAAATTGGACATCGTACATGCGCGACTTTGATACTTTTTATGGCACCGTTGGATAGCCCAGAACTAGAGCTACAACCATGACTCAACTGCACGGAGAATTCAGAACAAGTTTTTGTCGAAAAATGCGAAAAACTAATAAGGTAAAAAGGTCAAAAATATGTGAATATAAGGTATATTCCTTTCTCACATAACTTTCTTAGTTTTGCACCGATTTCAAAACTATGCACATTTTCGGACTTCTCTCATCATTTCCAGTCGAATGATATACAAAAAATGTTTTTGGCGGCATCTTCATGAATTTCTGAAAATCCGTTTTTACCGTAATTTCCGCATGGGCCAACTTCGGACTGAAATTGAACATCGTACATACCCGACTTTGATACTTTTTATGGCATCGTTGGATAGCCCAGAGTCAGGAGAGTAATCCTGAATCAACTGGACGGAGAATTCCAACCAAGTTTTTGCCGAAAAATTCGAAAAACTATAAAGCAAAAAAATGCGACCTGTTCTTTCTTGCATAACTTTCTTAGTTTAGCACTAATTTTTAAATTTCGGTCAGTTCCAGATTCCTCTCACCATTTCCTTTCGAATGGTATACAGAAACAAGAATTTTGGTTTTGCTGTTATAGTTGTCTGATCAAGTTTAAATTTCCCGCCATATCTCGACCCGAAAATATTTTCGAAAAATTCTGATGCGTTTTTCGGAAATCCCGACATAAATTACCCCATAATAACAAATTTCATCAAAATCTGAGACCTTTTTGTAAACTGTGCCAAGGCTCTGAACAAAAAGCTCGATGCTTAGAAAAAGTCTCTCTTAAAGTTCCTACTGGCATTGACGACGCTTTCTTCGCGTCGGGATAAATCGAGCGATCTACCCGCACTGCTATCATATTATCGTATTGATACTCAGCTAGGAATTGCACTTTCGTGCGACGGGTAGATCGCTCGATTTATCCCGACGTCGCTCTTTCTTCATCATAACTCTCGATTTTGGGCAACTGTGTTTCCAGCGGGAAAGACAAGCGTGGAAAGTAAAAAATTCTAACAAAATGCACTATGAGATAAGGACACTAAAGCGCATGTTTTAATAGTAATATAGGTGCCGCTAATGAAAAAAAATTTACCGGTCAGTATGCCTGTCAAATGTAACCAACTGCAGCTGATATATTTTTGCATTTTTGTTGTATATCTAATCTTGTTTAATCGCCTTGTCAGATAGCGCGAGGGGGCTGATTTCAGTATGACGCTTCTGAGGGGGGCTATTTTCAGTTCACCACCCTGAGGGGGCCGTTTTCAGTTGTGAAGGGGGTCGAATTAAATCCTGTCCAAATGATTCATCAATAGTTGAACAACAAGTTGCTGAAAGATCGATGTTCATAAACAACAATAATGGTATTTACATAGAATTAAAGGAAGATCGCAATACAAGTAACAGAGAGCATTCAAGGCTCTTTTAACGCAGCCAGCCATACTGGGCAGTTGCTCCAGTAACTTCGTAATCTTAAAAAAATGTGTCGCAGAATGGAAGTCATGCAGAGAATCTTGAAATATTCAACACTTTCTTGGCTTTCGTACGAACTTCCAACGTTCGATTACGCTTCGCAATCCCTTTATGTAGTGCACAGTGAGTGCCGCCTTCTCGCCGTCAGCGAAACAATGAAAATTTGCGCTTGATCCTGACGAGAAACCAACTGTATGAGTTCGGTTGATTTGAGCCTTTTCCGCCACGATGCCAGTCCAGACGACATCCTCGCCCATTTTGCGGAAGTTAGAAGAACGAAAAAAGTTGGTTTTGTTCACGTGAGCGAGCAGTTGTTTCGCAGCGTTCTGGCCAACGAGCATGTAAGCGCTGCCCAAGCAAAATTTTGGATAAATGCCAGGCCACACCCACGTCGGCGTGAACCATTTACTGCCTGGATCTCGAATTGGCCAACTGGCGCCACAGCTGCCAAGAATCGAAAGCGACTTAGCTGAAAAAATTACGAATATTTTCATGTTTTTGATTGAAACACGAGTTTGCATCATTAGGTAGATGGGTATTGACTCATGTAGAGAGGTTAACGAGAAGGCTTGGGAGGCGCTCAGTCTCTGATTTATCATTTATTTTCCAAAAAAGACTCCAAGGCTCCCTTTTACTAATGAAAGCGCACTCAATTCCGTTCTAAACTTTACAAGGCGATTGCAAAGCGAATGTAAGCATACTTTTGCTGCACAGTTTTTCCATCGCGGGAATGTTAACGACCGTATCCGAGTCGCTCTTAAGCATACATTTTGCTTGCTGGCAGTATAATGAAGTGAACGCAATGGTCGCATAAGTCTTCCAAGTTAAATTATAATAGTCTTCGACGACATTAGACACAATTATATCGTCGTATTGCATTCGTTCTTTAGATATTTCTTCCATCAAGTTGCCAGTCGCTGAATTATTCGGCTTTTCCAAACCAAGGTGAAAAATAATGGAAGTCTTGTTAGAAGCATCAGTTGCCCAAGTCTTCCGAATGGCAGACCGCTGAGCGATTTGCGATGGGGACGATATAACGACAACAATTAGCTTCTTTCCAGTGTGACAAAGAGCACTTAGGTTGTGCGGGAAATGTAAAAACTGGATATTGAGCGGTGGATCTGTGTCATTTATTGAGAACGGTCCAGTAAAGATTGGTAAGGGCATCGCTGGCTTATCTGATTCCTTCGTTTTCCCGGTGTTTCCCGGTGGTTGAGAACTTTGCTTGAAAATTGTGGACTCTTGCGATTTAGTACGGTCATATGTTCGACCGTCATAAATATCCTTCCGCTTACCCGTCGAAAGTTTTTCTTCGAAAATATGATAAATAGGATTTCGACTTGACAGAAAATGATAAAACCGGTAAGAAAAATCTGCAAAAATATGCTTGCGAATTACAATAGATGACGTCACTAGAAGGCATGGGGCAGATGCGGGCGTCGGGTTATGAAGACTACTCACCTCCCCCCCAGACCCCTGACACTTACTCCCAGGCGCGGACCTGTGACCTCCACTGTTTTGCACAGTCGCAAGTTATAAAGACAAAGTGCATCCGGAACCCTGTTTTTCCGAGTTTAAGCCCACCCCAAAATAAGCCCACCAGGGGCCAATTTCATAAAACTATTGAGAATTGAGAATTGAGAAATAAACCCTCAATTCTCAATTGTTAGTTTCATAAAACTGTTGTGATTGCAATTCTCAATTCGCAATACACAATAGTCAATTCTCAATTCTCAATTCTCAACAGTTGCGATTACAACTGTTGAGAATTGAGTTTACAACAGACCAGTTTCATAAAAGTGTTGAGAAATGGCGATTTTACAACTGTTGACAAAAAAAAGGCTCAACACTAAAAGGTGGTGATAAATGAAATCTCAATTCCGCAGGCTACTGCATTGTACGCTTAACGACAAGAAAACATGGAAACCATTTCAGTGCATCTGCCGCCTAGGTGTCGTTGGTATCGCAATTTTTTCCTTTCGTGACCGCGTGGCGCGCACCATCGCACTCAACCTAATTGAGTTTTAAAGATTAATCATTGAATATTATGCCAAAATAATGGCAGATTTAAGTAAAGCACCATAATTAGCATCATTCCACACATCAGCAGAGATTTGAGGGCCATCCGTGCTGCGGCTATCGACAATGTTACGATTGGTGCACCGTAGTAAGTCATTACCGAGGGTCGAAACAATATACAGTATTCAGGAAAATTTGATAGCGCGCATTGAGACCTGACGAATTATGCGCTTGATTGAAATCTCAACAGTTGAGAATTGAGAATTGATTTCTCAACTGCCCTAAAATGTTTATGAAACTGCGAATTGAGGAATTGTAATCTCAATTCTCAATTCTCAATTCTCAATACTCAATTCTCAACAGTTTTATGAAACTGACACCCAAGAAGTTGTAATCTCAATTCGCAATTCGCAATTCTCAATTCTCAATTCTCAATAGTTTTATGAAATTGGCCCCTGGACTACGTGCCAAAGCAGGCCGGTCTCATAATTCTCGATTTGTGCATGGCATTTTTCGTTTTCCAACTTCGTCATGCGCCTCAGATAGCAGTGTAATTCCGATGGCTATAATAATAATGCAAGCTGGTGGCAGCTAGAAAACTTAACATTCAACGCATCGCGAATTGTTCAAATAATTAACTTCATTTATCCAATAAATTCGATTTTTTGTTTCTTTTACTATACTGACTATTTACTATTTCCGCTACATTTCTGAGAGATCTCATTAATCTTTCTAAGGTCCCGGTACACTTATAACAGCAAGATGATTAGAAGACGCGCTGAAATGCAAATATGCGCATGAAAAGCGCCAAAATGCTTAACATCTGTACCCTGTGTTTCACTACCAGTGACACTTCTCTTGGTATACAGCAAAAGATGTAATAAAATTAGCGGATAGATCTCGTGCAAGCGTGAACAAAGTTTTATTTCAACTTAAGTTATAACCATGAAATGTTTGCACAAAGCTACTTCAAAGAGCAAATACTCGACGTCAAAAAATGCGGACGTTCCACAAAACGCTCAGCAGCGCAAAACAATAACAGTCGAGGTCATATAAAACTCCGTCTCCTCTTGCACTATGCGGCGATTGCATAGCTCAAAGTCATTCGACGCATTCAGCTATTTCTTGCTCATTGGATTTATTTTATTAAAAAGGGCTAGTCTTGCGTCACTACAGCTTTCTAATGTGTTCCCATTATTTTGTTCGTCTTAGGGCAATTTCTCTACTAATACGCTATGTTCATGCACAGTCTAGCGCCGCGCGATCACAAAAAAGTAGATGAATCGGACTTCTCGCCTTTTTCAACGTAATAATGAACGATTCAAAACTCGGACACGTCGAGGAAAACTGAGCTACGCAACCACTTAACACAGTGATATGACTGGCAATCATTATTAATACGGAACAAAAGATTTGGAATGTTAAATGATTAGCAACATACGCATTTTAGCGTGATCAAAGTTATAAAAGAAGAGTAGTTTAGAATGCGTCACTTGATGAATCACTAGTGATGACTGAAGCCATTTGGTTTGATAGCGTCTCATTTTCAAATCGTCTGTCTGGCGTCGTTTATCGCTTCTGCAAGTAAATACAGTAAAACCCGTATATAAGAGACCCGGATATAAGAGAAAGCCGGTTATAAGAGACATTTTTTGGTGAATTTTGTGGTCAAGACCCGGATATAAGAGCAAGCACCCCATAAAATGACAAATTCCTGCCAGCTCAAACGGTAGAGTCAGTGCTATAGTAAGCAAAAGATCGCGGGTTCGATTCCCATGATGTTTGAGTTCACTCTAGGAGATTCACAGAGGACGTGGGAATCAAACTCTCGATCTTTCTCCACTATTGCACCGACTTTACAACTTGAGCTCGCATGCTCCAGATGGAGTACTCGAGTAAGCTTGCTCTTATACATGGGCTTCGATCGAAAAAAGCGCCAAGAAAACAAAATCGGGGTAATCATAAATGTGGGTCAGTACATTTGTCAATAGCTAAACCTTAAGTTTACTTTCACTGTGAACAATCTCACCGTAAACACGTTCGACTTAAGATTAGTGGTTAATTTTAGTGATTCGGTGCGCTTAACTTGTTCTAAAATCTTGATTTTGTTCGATGAACAGAATGTTCTAATCATTAATACAGAATCTGACATGTTTCTGACATAAAATGTTGGACAAAATGGCCGACCCCGTATATAAGAGAACCCCGGATATAAGAGACTTTTTTCAATTTCCCGAGCTTTCTCTTATATCCGGGTTTTACTTTATGAGAATTTGCTAAAATCGACAATATAACTGCCTTGCGGCGACTTTCAGTTTCATAAAATAAAATTGAGCTGAACTGATCTTTTTCTTAACATACCTTATATTATAAATTTATGTACCAAGAAATATATCGGTATTCTGTCACAAAAAATCAAACCAGTTGCATTAGTTTGGTCAGTATTTAGAGATATAGTATCGAAAGCAGCAAAGATCTCATTGAACTAATTATGTATTGCTACAATCAAATAATTTTAATGAGCTATTATTAATGTTTTATCCAATAGTTTCTTTCGAAGCATACAAATTTCCATTAAGCTCCTCTCTCGCCATATCTGGCGCGTTTCTTTTTCCACCGACCCTCCCAAGTCGCAACTTTACGCAAGTGAAAGAAACTTTACTTTGTGCACTGATAGCATCTTGAATGGTCTGAACGATGGAGTCCGCTGTTGAGTTCTGCTTCACGTCATATAGTGGAAGTTGGTTATTATAACCAGTGTATTCCAAAAGCAAAGTTGCATTCCTGTCTGCTAGCTTGCCGGACATAACAGGGATGATAGTATCTGGTTTGAAACTATTTTGAACTCTTAACGCAGAGTATAGAGGGTCTCCGCAGCAATTAGTTTCGTTGTCGTGACTGAAATTATCATAACTCATCATGTTATCCTTAAAAACCTCTTAAAAATTGTTATGTTCCAAATGTTCGTTGACGGAACAATAGAACCAGGATACAATAAAACTGAAAAAGCCATGTTATAACCTGGTATCTCTTATATACGGTTTCTATCATTTGCACTGCTCTCAGATCGCCAGGGTACTTACTGTTTGATCGTATGAAAGAGATCATGATAGAACCTCCTTTTGAGACGCCGCGGAAATATTTATTTTCTTTATAGCATCTCATGCAAAAATTGGTGTCCTTGTGAGTAAAATTTTTGTATGTTAATAGACAATAGTTTAGGAGTTTCTTTGCGTTTAAATCGAAAATTCTCTAGTTCGGTTTTCTATTCATTTACATTCATATTTTCTTGCGTGCTGTAGCATTGTCAGAGCAAAGTGAACTAAAAAATGTTGTTTGCATCCGGATCTCTTTTATTCATGTTTTACTCTTTAGACCTCCTCAAGATGATCGATTATACACCCAAAGCCTAAATTTATGCACACGTCTGATCGTCAATAAAATTTACATTTAGGATTTTTAATGTAATGTCGAATACTGGCAGTTAAGTGATAAATCTCTGAAAATTTATAGCTAAAAAATGGGACTGCAACGGGGATCCCATCTCCTAAATTCTACATTTTCGAAATTGAGAAGCCTTTCGGTCTAACAAAATGGATTCGAGACCAAGCAGAGCATGCCTTTAGTTAATTCGTTTTGTGAATACTGCGATGAATCAAGAAAGATCTTAGTAGTAAATTTCATTTTGAAAATTTTAGCATCTAACTTCAAAAACTTCAGTTTTGAAAATTTATCGCCCTCTGTTCCCGAGATCTTTTCCCATAATTCCCTATATTCGTTAAATTCTCATAAAAAAGCTTAATACATCAGTTTAGATTGATTAATGAGAATGTGGATACGATATAGTATCCAAATCAAAAAATGATGACATCAGATGTGTCCTGTAACCATATTAATTTGCACTTTTTGAACGATGAACCAACTTACAATCCAGTAGTGAAGACAACCATGTAAGTCAGCCTAGTTGGAAATGGATCAGTTATATTCGCTATTAGTGGAACAACGCTGTTACTGATGATATCCATGACTCTGAAAGAAATGTGCAAGTTGCTATCCAGGGATATGTTCTCGTGACATTTGCTACTTATCTTGATAATTTTCAGAGTAACACTACCTCATACTCTTAATAGCTATTATTGGTACGATCATTGTTAAAGTAAAACTTAAACTTAAAAGAATGCATGAGAATGCGATAATTCTCTTCTGAGCGAATTTCTATAATAGCCGGCGCTTGTACGCGTTGCAGCATGGTACAGGAGAAGTCATAGCAACTTTATTATACAGTCAACTGTGTTTATAAGTTCGGTCAAGAGACCGCCCAAAGACCAGTGTTATAAAGATAGTTACGTTATAAAAGCAGTTGATACTCAGTACGCAGTAGAGTTGCCAGTACAGTGCGCGAGCGGGCGAGATGCGGGGGAAACGGAACTACGACCCTCGACGAGGGCGGACTCTGCCTAGGGAGTAAAAATTAGTCCTAGAAGTACAACTGTGGTCTGTTCTGCTTTTCATAGTTATCCATCACTAAAATGCCTTATTCTGAAGTCTTACAATTTCAGGTCGGTAGCGCCGCCTGCATTCAGTTCGGGGAAGCTGTCGATCTTTCCAAACATTACACTCTGCACGTAACTCTCCGTCGTATCGAACAGTATACCAGTTTTGTTGGTGTAGGAGGTTGTTCCCGGCACTTGATACGAATTACCATCAGAAAAGTGCACCAGAGTATATCGATGGCCGCGAGTACTAACGCCCAACTGGCTTATAATATTCTTGATCAATATTTTTTGGTACACAACGTAGTCGACAGGAGTGGTAGCGCCGACCTCGCCGGCTCTTACTTGGTTCTCAGAATGATCCATGACGAAAACAATATCGGCATAAACTGGAGCTGAAAAAGAAGAGCTCTTTAGTTGATGAATAGGTAGTGAAAATTAAAAAATTAATTTTGCAAAGAAATTAATCCCGCGAAACTGCAGCTATCCGGGCTTCATTAATTATAAACGTAATCAATTCGAACCGCTCTGGGGGCAATTTCATAAAACTGTTGAGCTATAGAGAATTGAGAGCTGAGGCTAGCGCCCATAGATTGGAATAAAAACGGATCAATCGTAGTGCGCCTCAATTCCTCAATTGTCAACAGTTTTATGAAATCGGTCCCAGAGTGCAATTTTTATTTTAGCATCTCCTGAATACGATGACACTGTAGTAGGTTATTCCGTTGATCCGGTCTATGCAAATGTGATACGAATGTGGACGTCGCGCACGAATAAATAGAATATGCGCATCCGCTACTTAAAGATCGTCTAATAACTTGCAAGTACTCTACTGCCTATCTTACAGATCGATGACAGATAATCTGACAAGAACAAACGGTCAGGGAAGAAACACGCTTCATACTTAATAAAATCACTTACGATGACAAGGATCGACACCAGTGGTTTTGATGAAGTTATTGATGACGTCGTAAAATGGCTGCTTTAATGTATAGTATAGATCAAGCGGCATCACTCGAGATTTATCCTGAGTGATATATTGCAAAAGCGGGACGTTAGGAGAGCTGTCCGACGCGTTGTTATACAGAGCAAAGATGCTAACGCCACTATTAATCAGCGCTGTCGCAGCATCGATCGCATGACTTCCATTATTGTCACTAGAAAATTCAGTTATAAAACCATCAACCGTGACTATGTCATTTTCATTAGATATCGAGCACTTTTCAAGTCAAATTAGATATACAAACACTAAACTTCACAAAATCTGTTAAACCGTCAAAAATAATTTTTAAAAAAAAGTTGATCCTGGCGAATCAGGAAAAACACCGTATTTCCATAATGGAATTTTGCAATCTTATGTTTTTAATAATTACAGAGCCTATATGTTTCATTTCAATCGAAAAGAATTCAATTAAAGTGGAAGTAATATATATTTAGAGGAATTGTAAAGGGAGCAACTGACTTTCCGTCTGAAAACAACACGACGATAGTAGGGACGTTGGCTCGNATTCAATTAAAGTGGAAGTAATATATATTTAGAGGAATTGTAAAGGGAGCAACTGACTTTCCGTCTGAAAACAACACGACGATAGTAGGGACGTTGGATCGGTATCCACGATTGACATTGAGCATCTGATTTTTCACTGCATTAAGACCACTGAAATCGAACTGAATTAGCATGTATTAGCATATCAAAAGAAAATAACATTATTCATCCGGTTGAAGTGAACATTCGAAAATAAAAAATAACCGATACGCCACATGTGCCTAGATAAAGTACCGTATTTCTTCTAATAATCGCCCTGGGCGATTATTTTTTCAACCTAGGCCTGAAGGGGGCGATTATTGGAGGGGGTGACTATTGGAGGGTGGGCGATTATTAATTTAACCTATGCTTGAATATGGGCTCTCGTTGGAGAGAGAATATCTTTTTTTAAAATCGCCACTTCAACTTATTATATCACTCATAAATAGAAAGATAACGCGATATTAGTAGTGGAGAGCGAATGGAGTTCAGTGCTGACCTTCACTGCACAAGGGTTTACAGTTTTAGTTACTCTGAAGGGGGGCGATAATTGGGGGGTGAGAGATTATTGGAGGGTGGGCGATTATTAGAAGAAATAAGGTATGCTATTTTTGCTTGACAGGCTGTTAATTTTTTATCTGTCGGTCAGCGACCGAAAAAAGATTCAATCGAAAGAACATGGTTGGGGGACATAATCAATATCCAAGTATTTCTATCATAGATCACTTTCGTATTCGATTCCCAGTTATAGCACCAATATATATCATTGCCTGATCGATCAGAAATTATAGCTTGTCATGCGAGAGAGGGAACATTTGTGTAGAGGACAGAACATGCTGATTATCTTCCAAGTCTGAGAGCTGAGTGTAGCTCAAAAATTGCCAAAAATATTAGTAGCACCTCATTTGTAAGCAGTTTACTGCTATTGTTATTGCTAGAGTCAAACATGGTCAGGTACTCTGACAGTTCAGTCTTCATGAGCTTATTCCATATTGTAAAGCTGTTTAAACTAACTAAATAATCTGCTGCAAGTTCATTTATTCTGTTCGAGAATAATTT
>NIUQ01005034.1:0-12004 GCA_002796945.1 Plectus sambesii
TTAGCCCCCAAATGTCATAGGAAGCAAGAAAAGCATGCAAAAGTTTCGAAAAAATTGCAAATAAACGAAAAAAATCGATTTGCCACACCCCATCAACTGAGTCAACATTTGGGATCCCGCCACGAAGTTTCCCTGAGATTACCTGGGCATTTCAGGACACTAATAGATGCGTCTTGGACTGGAGATCATGTTTCAACGGGTTCCGGCCGCTTTGCACACATTCCACACTTCAGGGAACAAAAAATGTGACATTTCCGGAAAGTGGTTACGCTACTCTTTTGCCTGTATCAGGTACATGTTGAGGTAGCAGTTCCCGCCCACCCCCGCAAAATGAAGGACCACCCTAGGGCTATCCTTCGTGGTAGGTCGTTGGAGATGACTCGCTGTCTTCCTTTTAAAAAAAACCTCACTATCCTTTTTTTTGACCCACCCTGTATATCCAAAACATTATGCGTGCATAGAGATATTTAGCGTAATTTCAATCTTACTTTAGTCTCTGATTGACTGCCGACCAACCTCAACAACCGTACAAAAAATTACCCATTGTAGACAAGATTTGAGCCCACATTCGAAGCTTTTTCTGAACTGTTCCATCCATTGCACGACAGCGACGTAGGGTAAACTGCGTTCATTTCTCAGTGTTTAGTGACTTACCGATGGCAGTTACTTCCGCAGTTGAATACAAATTACGAAACAGTTCCTTACCAAAGACATGGTCATACAGCGGTTGAGTATCGAGGCAAGGCATACATTTGGGGTGGCAGAAACGACACTGACGATCCTTCCGGGCTCCTCCACGAATATGATCCAGGTTTGATCAATTTTCATAAATTCAGTGTAACTCTGTAATGATATTGATTTTGAGTGTAAGTTGATAATATTGTCCCCGCAAACGCTTGTGGCACCCGAATACATTTCAAGCAAACTGCGTATAATCTTGGGTCCCTGTCGATCAATTGAGTTTTGCGTTCAAGCAGTGAACTTTGCAACAAATTGTGCCAATTCACATTAATACGCGCCGTGATATTTCGCCACTGATGCTGGTCAAATTTGACGGAAGCATCTTTCCCTCCAAAGAAAGCCTATTTGTCATGCCCGGCCATAAATCTAAACCCAGATAATGATCAAGACATTCGTTTGCGAAAAATTCTATTCACGAAATAAGATGCTGTAACCTATTTGNAACTTTGCAACAAATTGTGCCAATTCACATTAATACGCGCCGTGATATTTCGCCACTGATGCTGGTCAAATTTGACGGAAGCATCTTTCCCTCCAAAGAAAGCCTATTTGTCATGCCCGGCCATAAATCTAAACCCAGATAATGATCAAGACATTCGTTTGCGAAAAATTCTATTCACGAAATAAGATGCTGTAACCTATTTGAACTACTATAAGTATCATTGTGACTATTTATGTGAGGAGCGCGAATAATTAATTAAAGGTTCCGGTTCCGGTTCAGGTTATTATTACCGGGTACACATATTATATATGATACAATTTTGGAGTATCATAAGATCATGATTAGAACCGAATTCGGATGAAAAATACATAAAACCTGATCATAAAATGTAGCGTCTTGCATGGCAACTGGTCCTCTGTTGCTATGCAACACAACTGCTAGAGCGTCCTGTGTCATAAGTCTGTGGGCGGAGTTTCGTATTTACAACAAACTGTCGAAGCTGTCGCGGAAAAAACGAGATGCTTTTGCTCTGTTTCATTATTCTAAGATTCTCCTATGCCAAATGCTCATTTTGTGCATCCATTTTCAATAGCTGGAATTCTTCCTCACCCTCAAATCAATAATGCCCATAATGAAATTTAAATCGCGCTTAATATCGTATCCTGCTAACTTTTGAATAGTTTGCATAAAATGGACTCGGGTGCCAAAAGCGTTTGCGTGGACAATATATAAAGCACAATCCAGATTTTAGACAATGCTACAAAAACGGAAGTAATCTGGCATTCTGATTTTTTAAGTTGTATACGGGGTGTCAATAAAGTAACGATCGGGGTTGTTCTTTGATTAACTTGACCCAAACTAAACCAACTGAGCTGAACATTTGCATAAATAATCTGCAGATGACAAGAATTTTTTTCAAAAAAACCATTAAATTTGATCACCGCATTGTCAA
The DNA here is from genome assembly GCA_002796945.1 of Plectus sambesii. Classification (NCBI taxonomy): domain Eukaryota; kingdom Metazoa; phylum Nematoda; class Chromadorea; order Plectida; family Plectidae; genus Plectus; species Plectus sambesii. Next base: position 2,136 of record NIUQ01005034.1, read on the forward strand.
GATATGGCCCATAAATGACAAGCACTCGTTTTAAAGCAAACTGCGTGCGATGCATGAGGGTTAATTCATGGGTGCGGTCTAAAGATGAAATTTTTGATAATTTTAGGCTTAAAATCATAAAAATGTGATTTTGATTTTCAAACCGATTATTATTGATCAATTTAAACGCTGGAAGTTTTGTGGAGATCTGATTTTACTACTAAAGAAATGACATTTAATGGGCTTTCTAATGGTATAAAATCATTAAGTTTGGTTGAATAGAACGAAAGTTATTGTCAAAAGTAATCAATCAATTACTTTTGAGACACCCTGTAGTTCAGTATGTTTGCAGTCAGCAATAACTGGCGAATACTGTCGACTGTCGATCTGGCGCCGCCCGTTCGGGACGGTCATACTGCCTGCGTTATCGATGACGTCATGATTATCTTCGGCGGCTTTGAGGAGCACTCACAGCGGTTCTGCCAAGAGACGTTCGTCTTCAACTTTCGCACCAATCGCTGGTCCGAGCTCAAAACTTTAGTGAGTCATTGTTTCTTTACGCTTGTCGGGTTTTTTTAACGCATACATAAAACATTTTATCTTACTTCCCTTTATCTTCGTCTGTTCCGATATTTATTTATGTATTTACTCACGGACGGTACTAACAATCATGTGTGATTTTCAGTAACGAATCATGATGAAACACACATTCCATTTTCTTGTCACCTATGACCGACAATCCAATCAACTCTCATTTACATTTCAAACATTACAGTTGGTTTGCACCTGAGAAACTGGTAAACTTCTCACATGCTGTATGTCGCGAACTCTCGCGATAAGTTTGTTTTAGTTAGCTAGTCTCGCCCGTTCGGGCTTTTTTGTGTTATGTTTAGACTAGTACGTATGGCCGCGCACGAACGACGAAGCAATATCGGAGGGGAAATGAATCAGATTTGAAACGAGCTGTCTCGAAGATTGTGTGCGAATATTAGTGTGAGAATTGTTTTAAGAATTGTCACGTTTGAATAAAATATAACGAAATCCACTGAACCACCAGCACAGTATACTCTTGTGTCGTTAAATCACCACGACACAAAATGGTGCATCGGCCGGGAAATTGTTTCTGAAGAAATCATCAGTATTCATTGGCTGTACGAATTCTTCGAACGGCAACGACATTGTTTTTGAAGACGACTATCGCAAACTCCTGTATTGAAGAATGTCGGGCCCGATCAGAACCATGATCGGCAACACCCGATCGAGACTTATTGAATATTTGGATGCCGTACTGGACTCGGAACCAATGATTGACTCTACACTTTCTCGCGAGGAGAACATGGGCATCTTAGATGACCTGAAGCTCAAGTTACGACACGAAGCCAAAAGGATCAATAGTGCCATTGAAACACTGGAGAGATGTAATAAGGAATGGGCTGAACTTATGATTAAACTCTCTGAGGCAAAACTTGAGGACGAAGAGAGTAAATATAAAGAGTGCTCAGAAGGTGAGAATTAATTCATTGATGCAATAGCCAGAGGCAAGGAAACCGTCACAACTTTGGAATCTCGTATATACGAAGCTGAAATAATGCAAGGTCATTTACTACATCCTATGCCTATCTCCGTCAAAATGCAACCTATTGCTGCCGATCAGTCTGCCATGGAAGTAAGATCGACGAGGACGGTTAATCTCCCTACTCTACAACTGCCGACTTTCGATGGTGATTCCCTCGAATGGTTGTCGTTCTGGGACACCTTCGAGTCGTCCGTCCATCTCCACAACATCCCACAAGTTCAGAAATTTCATTATTTAAGGGGGAATTTAAAAGGGATAGCATTTGAAGCTATTGATGGAATAACGGTATGTAATGCGAACTATGAAATAGCTATTGAAATTCTGAAAGAACGGTTTGGACAAATAAGTGTTATTAAACAAGAACTGTACCGGCAATTGAGAAGAATCCCTAAAGCCTCGGAAAAAACAGAGGACTTACGCCGCACTCTTTCTACAATTGATCGTGTGTGTCGTCAACTGAAAGCGCTAGGACAAGATCTAAACCAGCATTCTTTGATCTCTGACGTATTAGAAAAATTGCCAAATAGCATTTTATGGGAAGTGGGGAAATGCAAAGCAAGAAATACAGACTGGGAAATGGAGCAGTTGGGAAATGGAGCAGTTGAGAACTGAATTAGAAAATATTGTTTGTAACCGTGAAGAGATGCTGCGAATCGGTCAAAATTATGAGTCCGAAGACTCCAAAGCGTCTCAACAAGTCAAACAGAATAAAGAAGCATGCGCGCCGACATATGTTTTTGGAATATTGACAAGTGAAGACGAACCAACAGACAATGCCGAAGAGGTTCAAGTCGCATACAATGCTTCATCTAATCGACAGAAATCATTAGAATTCACTAGAAGCGGCGCCAGTTCATATAAACCGGGTCCATCAAGTCCATGCGCGTTTTGTAGAGAGAGTCATTATCATGATCAGTGTAGGAAATATTGTACGTTAGAAACGCGAGAGGAAAAGGCAAAAGAGCGAGGATTGTGTCTCCGTTGTCTTCGTAGTGGACATAGGGAAACTGACTGTATTTTTATGCGAGCATGTTTTTATTGTCAGGGGAACCATCATAGCGCTTTATGCGCGCAACATCTTCAAAAATCAAGCAATCCTTTTTCTACACGTACTAATATGTGGCAAGCACCAACCGCAAATAAAGAAAATACCACCTCGAATACAACAGTCCTTTCCGTAGTTGAAGAAAGAGATTCTGAAGAAAACATTGTGATGAAAACATCAATAACATCCCAAGAGAAACGGTACACTACTGCTATGAAAAACGAAGTGATATTGCCAACTGCAAAAACGAAGGTGAGTAATCCTGATAACAAAGAAAATGAAGAAACAGTATCCATCTTTTTCGACAGTGGAAGCCAGCGGTCCTTTGTAACAAAAAACCTAGTAAAGAAGTTGAAGTTGAAGGTTCTAGGTGAAGAATCACTGTCAGTGTATACCTTTGCTTCCAACGTGCCTCACAAGATGAACGCGCCTATGGTACGGCTCAGCGTGACACTTAAGGATGGCACGAAGAAGTGTATCCAAGCAAGCGCACTACAATTACTAATCAACAAAATGCAAAGAAAACCTCTGAAGCATGAAGACTTTCAGATGTTTAAACAATTTTCTCCGGATGACCTAGCAGATGAACTTCCCTTGAAACAAGAGAGCATTGAACCAGACATATTGATTGGCTCGGATTATTTTTGGGAATTTTTGGAACCGAAAGAAACTATAAAATGTCCCTCAGGTTTGTATTTGATCCCATCAAAGGTGGGATTACTAATTGGCGGAAGACAAGAAACAGAGAAAACAGAAGAGGACGTGAACATGTACACTCTATTTACTTCTACGAATGAGAAACGGAACTTCAATCAAAATAATGAAAAATCGAAATCATCTTTAATGAAGGAGGAGGAATTTCGGAATTTTGAATCCATTGGTAAAACCGACCCGTCAGAAATGGAAGATGACAAAATCGTACAACCAGCAATTGACGAAATCGTCCTCATAAAAGAAGATGGAGCGCCAAGAGAAGCATGTAAATTTGGAAGGATTATCGAACTGAAAAAAGGCAGTGGTAGAGAAATTCGTACCGCTAAATTTTCACTCTCTAACAAAATGACCATAAATCGACTAAGCAATTTGTTGTATCCTCTTGAAACCTCTGCGGGGGGAGCGCGTCAGGACGTCATCGCGAATACGGTAGGTACCGAAGAAATACAGGATGAAACACGGAAAAACGTCATCAATATCAAAAATAAAAATTCTACAGAAACAGAAACAGAGAAAATCCACCAAATTAAAGAATGGAAAAGGCCTAAAAACTTATTTTATATAATGAAAATACTCACTATTATTCTTTGTTGTATTCTAACGGGAGCAAACAGATCGGCTTGCCCTAAGAATGTTCATTTGACTCAAATTCAGTCACAGCAATATATCAAAGAAAGCACCTTTTCTGCAGTATGCATTTCTCAAGGTATCAAGGCAGTCGCTACGATGAATTATCCACAAGCTTTGGTGAATGAAGAATTTACGTTTTTTCACACTAATTATATTTGTTCCCTTAATCGTATGAATTGTTATCTCCTGTTCTATTCGAACGTCTACTGGTCTTCTAAGACATATTATTGGACAGAAGAAGCAGCATTATCACACGAAGGAACTGTAAGAATCTCTGCGATGTTGCAGCTAAGACTGTTTACTATTTTGATGCATGACCCTTAAAAAACAAAAAGGAATAAAAAATAATTGATTAAATGTACTATGTGCTATTAATGTTTAATTTCCATACATGGTCTAGATTACACTGTTTCCTCACGCTGATTAGTGGTTATATATTGTTATTGTATCTACTTAATCTGAATCTCAATATTGAATGATCCTACGTATTCCAAATTTTATTCCTATACTTACTTCTTCGACGAACTATGTTACGCTTGGATTCGTGATATCTCATGCTGATTATGAAGTATTGCTTTTAATTACTGGTTCTTCCTATAATCAATTCATATTTAGTATTAATATGTAGGTTTATCACTTCGCCGCGGGGACTGTCGCGAACTCTCGCGATAAGTTTGTTTTAGTTAGCTAGTCTCGCCCGTTCGGGCTTTTTTGTGTTATGTTTAGACTAGTACGTATGGCCGCGCACGAACGACGAAGCAATATCGGAGGGGAAATGAATCAGATTTGAAACGAGCTGTCTCGAAGATTGTGTGCGAATATTAGTGTGAGAATTGTTTTAAGAATTGTCACGTTTGAATAAAATATAACGAAATCCACTGAACCACCAGCACAGTATACTCTTGTGTCGTTAAATCACCACGACACTGTATAAGTGGAAAAGATATTATCAGCAGTGAATAAAAAATTTCTATCTGTAAACAAAGATCGGAAAATCGAATTTAATATTTTTGCAGTCACAGATCAAAAATATTATTTTTACCGATTTTATAAAACTTGAAGCTTTATTCAGGAACAATAAGTGCTTTATATAACTACAAGTAAAATATCTTAAAGATTTGAGCAAAAATCGAGCCAAATCATTGCATATAAGTTAAAATCAGAAATATGCACAAAAGTTTTTGCTTGGTCGATATGCCCTTATTTTGTTTCAACTGTATACTGTTTGGTGAGGGCCGTTAAAATTATTGATGTTTTTTGACTCGCGTACAGAAAATTTGCGTATTTGTCGCATTTCATTGCAAACAACAACCCTGTGGAATAAAACTACTGCCATAATCAAGTATAATTTGTAGGGGGTTATCCCGGCGTGGCGCGACTTTCACACGGCGACGACGATTGGTCAGCGGATGTACGTGTTTGGAGGCCGCAGCGATCAGCTGGGGAAGTTTTACAGTTCGCGCGAGGTCTACTTCGATATGCTCATGTACCTCGACCTCGCCGATAATACCTGGTATGAGCAGGATGTCTTCGGCGACAGACCATCTGGACGCAGATCCCATTCCGCATGTTTGTTTCTTTTTGTTACGAGATTGTAAGTGTACATTGTTGACTAATGAAGATTCTATCAAATTTTGACGGCTGCTACGGAAGAATAGCAGTGCTTGGCTTATTATACCTATACAATTTTGCCTTTCAATATCGTTAAAGAGTGGCTCACAAAAAATTGATTTGACCCGAGCGATGTTAGTATTGGGTCTCAATGCGATATCCAAACAAAAAATTTCGTGCTAATCATACTAAATTTCATATTCAAATTACTCTATGTAATCCGCTTATGGACGAGTGTTTTAGGGCAGGTGTTCGAGGGGCAAAGTGTTCGAGGTAAAAGTGTTCGCGGAACAATATATTCGATGAACAATGAGTTTGAGAGACAAAATATTCGCGGAGAAATGTGTTTGAGGTACAGTGAAACCCGGTTATATGCAGCCCGGTTATATGCAGGACCCGCTTATAAGCAGCTTAAGGCTCGGTCCCGAGGAGCTGCATATAACCGGGTTTCACTGTACCAATTGACTCATTTAATAGTCACAATGTTTATAACACAAATCGAACCATCAAATACGCGCGTGCCACGCATACGAAATATCACACAAAAAGACAGTGTCGTCGCGGAAACTGCTACCTAAATATTAAGAATTGTCCGATGGAATATCGTTAAAGGAGCGCTCAATTGAACCTTGTCATTATTCAAAAGAAGAGTTAGAAACGGTATCCTTAGGCAGTCAACTGTACTGGCGTTTGTCAAGCAATCTGTTAAAAGATTAAATGTTAATGGGAACGAGATGCGGAAGTTGTGTAAAAAAAGAGAATTTTACTATACTTGGCAAGAGAGCGGTTCTGCATCAAGGTTATGCTTACATATTGGATGCTCATCTTGCTCTTGAAAAGAAGATATGGAAATGCGTAAATTCGATGGTTTGATTTGCGATATAGACATTGGGCCGGTTTCTTATCGCGTACTTTAACTAAAGTCGTACTTAAGGCCTATCCTCTTTCATTGCGTTAAGTACGGCTTTAGCTAAGGTACGCGATCAGAAACCGGCCCATTGTGACTATTAAACGAGTCAACTGGTGCCTCGAACACTTTGTCCCACGAACCCTTGTCCTAGAACAATTTAATCGACTAAAAATTGAATGTTGACTGAGAAGGTAGTTTGCCATCGGTTCGGACGATTGACGTTGATAATTTCCCCAGCGTTTGTCCCGTTAAGTCGCAGGGTCCGCTTTTTGTTGGTGGGCATGAACCCACCATATGAATGCGACAGTAAACATTCCGGTCGGCCGTCGCATGCCTGAAACCAAGGACGATTGACGTTGGTATTTATTTGAAATCGAAAAATGAAAGATATCTTGCACACCTTAATACTGTAAAACATTTGAGTGGCGTTTGCCATACAGTTACCAAGCACACAAAATGAACTCTGTGTCATTTGAATAAAAGTCTGCAGTGTTTGATGAGTAAGTCAGCTTGATACGAAAAGTAAGCTTGCAGGGTGCTACCGCGACAAGCTGTACATATTTGGCGGATTTTCCGGTGTTCTCAACTGTTATTTCGACGATATTTACGAATTCGATCCGGTCACCTCACGCTGGACGAAGATTAAGCCTGTTGGGTCCGGCCCAACCGCGAGACGTCGACAGTGCACTGTTCTCGTCGACCATCGCGTATTCCTTTTTGGTGGAACTCAGTAGGAATTTTGTTCTAAGCCACCTTTTTCCTTTTCAAATATCTTAGTAAGTTTCTCGTATAAGAATAACATGGAAAATGTCATTTTTGAATTGGAAAGTATCTTTAGTACAATATAAAAAATCAATAATACCGGATCCTCCAATGCAGGTTGTGCTGAAAAGTCTTCCTGAGATAATTTTTAAATAGTGACAGTTTTGTGGCATTCGGCTTACTTTCACAACGCGCTTCAGTCATAATTTTACTAAATTTCTGAAACATCACTATAAAAAGAGTGCTTCTACATTCCACCCTGATATTTTTTTGCTGAGGCGAGACATTCGTTGCTCAATAGCCATGAAGTATAACGTACAGTAACATCACTAAACGTCAAAATTTTATTTTCGATGTTCGAAATTCTACGATTGACCCTTCATCACATGATGATCACCGAATCGTTAAGAGCGTTAAAAACTGTACTTTCGCGTGACGGAAAATTTTTTTTGCCATAGGATGCAAGCAACACAACTGAAACATAGGGTGGGTTTCATATCACGAACTTTAGCTATAGTCGTACTGAAGAGCTCTACTTTATTATTACGCTTCTTGCGACTTTAGCTAAAATGCGTGATATAAAATCGGCCCATTATCACCTAATTGTCTGGACAGGATTTATTTCGGCCCCCTTCACAACTTAAGAGAGACTTTCTCTAAGCATCGAGTTTTTTGTTCAGAGCCTTGGCACAATGAGCAAAAAGTTGTCAGATTTTGATGAAACTTTGCACTCTAAGGTAATTCAGGTCGGGATTTCCGAAAAACGCATCAGAAATTTTTGAAATTATTTTCGTGTCGAGATATGGCGGGAAATTTTAATTGAATTATATTAATACGGTAACAACATCGAAATTCCTGTTTCTGTATACCATTCATAAGGAAATGATGAGAGGAGCCTGAAACTGACCGAGATTTCAATATTGGTGCAAAACTAAGGAAGTTATAATTGAAAGAAGAGGTCGCATTTTTTCGCTTTTCAGTTTTTCGAATTTTTCGGCAAGAACTTGGTCACAATTCCTAAGCCAAAGTTACCCCAAGATTACTCCCCTAACTCTGGGCTATCCAACGGTGCCATAAAAATTGAAATCCGAGTGCTTGCAGAGGTTGCAATTTCAATCCAAAGTTGGTAGCCTCCAAGATTACGGTAAAACGGGCTCTCAGAAATTCGTGAAGATGCGACTAAAATCAATGTTTCTATATACAATTCGATTGGAAATGATGAGAGAAGTCCGAAAAGGTGCTCAGTTTTGAGTTTAATGCAGAACTAAGAAAGTTATGCAACAAAGAAAAAGTCATTTTTTGCGTGCGCGTAGCGCACGCTATTTAGTATTATGGGCAGAGCCAAAGTGTGGGTGAGAACGTATACCGTCATGTTTTCGCATAGAAGCAGCAGTCTGTAGGCGCTAAAAACGATCGTGCCGGGGGTAATTTGGGTCGGTGATTCGAATGGAACCATCAGTTTGTTACGTATCTCGCTCATTCGCAGGGAATTTCGCTTCGAAAATCCCACTTTTCACGATTTCTCTTGATTTTTTTTTCTTTTCGAGAGTTGAGCGAATTAAGTAGCGCGGAACGTTAGTTTTGATAGCTTAGCACATTTTGGCATTAATTTCCGCTCGATTAATAGGCTTATTGGGACAGGAACCGTAAAAAATAAATGAAACAATTTCGGTGACATTATAGCAAAACTGCTTAGAGGTATTACGTCTTTAGGCGAAGAAGACAATACGTATTGTGTATGGTACGGTAGCCATCGATTGACCGTTGGTGGTAGGGTTGACGCATCGCCAAAGTAATTCGTTACGTTGAAAAATGGCATCTTTTGGAAAGGCGTTCGTATTCCTTCGCCTGCATATCAAATTCACCTCGGCTTTTAATTGATATCAGAATGCACAAAGCCTCTTTTTGTGCAGTTTCTTTCCTTTGTTACAATAGATTTTATGACATGCGAAGCGTTACTGATAATGCCAATTTCGTAGCCAATCACGTCAGGAGGGGTGGGGCGTGGATATTGCAGCGCGCTAGCGTTTTTGTTTCCTATTCATTTGTCGTATTCCTCTCGCGCGCATGTGCTCTCTTCCTTCTACTTGCTCTTCTCCTTTTTCTCCCACCTCTTTTCACTCGCGCGCTCTCTCTCTCTCTCCTTCCTTCTTACTCTTTCTTTCATTCGCGTTCTCTCTCTGAATAAAAGTAGACTTTTCAACGAACCGAAAGTGATCGTTGTATTGTCAACGCTGCCAACTGGCTCTGAGAGGAAGACGCTCAGAGTTTCGAAGGGCGAAGATGGGTCTTGAAACCTGCCACCATTAGTTTCAAAAGTGCTACCATTGTCTCAAAAGCGGAATTCGAGGTTCTGAGCAAATCGAAAGATCAAAAGTGTCATCAAATGCGCGATAAAGAGCATCGCATTATCGAACTAATGCGCTCAAACTTGACAGAGAAAGCAGCAGTTTTGAACGAATTGTTGCACTATCGATTAAAAATCTGGTGGACCAATGAAATTGAGAGGGACTCGCTTTGCACGAGAGACAAAACTGGTGCGGTCTGATGAAAGGCGTGGGTGGCACTAAGTTGCACGGAATTATGATTCGTTTGATTGACGCAGAATTTGAGAAAGTGCTTTTTGGTTAAGCTTGAGAAAA
>NIUQ01005035.1:0-11837 GCA_002796945.1 Plectus sambesii
GGACTGCTGCGCGCGATGGGACTGGCGATGGTCGCCGAAAGCGTTGGCAGCGCCCTCTACCATATCTGTCCCAATTCTGCAGCTTTTCAGTTTGGTTGGTCAATTTCGCATTTAACAATTAACATTTTTATTCAATGCAATATTGGTTATACCCTATTGCTAAAGGGCTGTTTTTAGTTCGAAGTCTATACCGTAGTCTCAGTTGCAAATCGCGCTCAAAAGAAATGGTTAAGGGTAATTTGATAAAGTTACCATTTTGTCGATAACTGCGTCTTTCGCATCCAGGGGCCAATTTCATAAAACTGTTGAGCTGTTGAGAATTGAGAATTGAGGAATTGAGGCGCACGCTGATTGGTCAGATTTGAATTTCAACCAATGCGAGCGCGCCTCAATTACTCAATTCTCAATTCTCAACAGCTCAGTAGTTTTATGAAATTGGCTCCAGATTGCAGCTGATACCGTGCAATATCTGAACTATTGAGAGACCCTGTGTGTCCTGGGTCCTGTTTCATGGAATTATTGCAATAATTTTATGCATTAGGCCAATGCATGCAGCTCTTTCTTTTCAGATACTCCTTTTATCCAAGTGCTGATAGTTTTGATTTTGCTCAAGCTGTACGCTGCTCGCCATGGTGCAACAGAAGCGCACTGGGCTTTCGCATTGATTGGCGTCATCCTTGCAATTGACTTTGCTGCAACGGTCAGTCATCGCCGTTCCGTCAACTATAAACGCTTGAATATTTAGGCTGCCAACCATCAGCAAGCGACGAAAATATGCCTCCTTGTCGCGCATTTACTTTCAGTGCTCTTTGCAGAAGTTCAAATCTACTTCGGCGGCCACATCGATATATGTTCGACTTTAAAGCATGTATAACTTGCGTGTTTGCATTAATGCTTGGCTTCAGCTGTTCGCCGGCCGATGCAATCTATAAAAATCATGCGCAAGCTGATCGGAACGGAGATCGGTCACAAACACTATCAGCCACTCTTCGCGCGTCGACTAATTATGCTGGCATTCATTTTCGGCGTCAATGCCTTGTTCGCCGGCTATCTCTTCGTCATTGACCCACTCAACGCCAACATGAGCGTGTTGAGTATTCTCGTTATCAACTTAATTGCCTACTTCGCGTACTATGTTGTCAACAAGGTACTGTAACTTGCGCTCAATTTTCAAATATCGCATCTTCTTTGCAGATTATCAGCAAAGAAACGTTATCGCTGACGGCGTGGGCTTCGCTGGCGGCGGCGCTGCTTCTGTGGTGCGCCGCAGCAATATTCTTCACCCATAAGAATACCGATTGGGCGGTCAGTTGCATATAAGTTCTAGTTTGCGCTCCAACACTCTCATTCGATACGATAATCGTAAATTCTGCATCACAGTCGGTCACTAATTTTCCCGCCGTCCCGCGCGTTAAACAAAAAATAAATATCACCATCCTTGCTGCATCCCCCGCATGCGCACTAAGTTTGAACGTCATTTCTTAAGGTTGAAGATAGAAAGAGCAACTCTTAACACTTTATGATTAATGGTTGCTCGATTACATTAATCTTGAGGGAGCGCGACGACATTTCGCCAGATTTTATCCTTTCAATATTTCAACCAATCGGTTTCGTATCGCTAACTTTAATTTAAGTCATACTTAAGGGGTAGAATTTAGCACTGTGCTTAGTGAAATCAAAGTTAAATTAAGTGATAAGAAAGCGAAATTATATCTTGATAACCCTCACTCCAACATTCCAACATTGTGCGTGATCGATTTCGATGTAAGCATGCGCCTCAGAAGGTCGGTCAACCCTGTTAGTAACATCGCTTCAAAGGTAATTTTCTTCAGCTTGCGCCTGCGCAGAGCAGAGCGCTGAATAAGGACTGTGTTCTGTTCGATTTCTTCGACGCACACGATCTGTGGCACATGACGTCATCAATGGCCGCCTTCTTTTCGCTGATCGCTGTCGCCGTCATCGATGACAACCAACTCACCGTTCCACGATCTCAAATATCCATTTTCTAGTATTGACGAAAGATGCAGAGGTTTACGATTGTTCCTTTTTGCTCAAATTTGCGACTATTTGTTACTGTATATTTGATTTCATATATTTTGAATCGAGCTGTTTTATCCAATCCCTGTCTGCGGCTAAGCTCGTTTATAGTCCTTTTTCTAGCGCTCAGTTATTTTGATATTACACTCCAGTGAACCGTTTTCCGTTTAAACCTCAACTTTCCTCACTTTTAATCCCATTTCTTCGCACTATGGCCTCGGACAAAATCTTTGTGCCTGCTATCGTATTTGAAACGAAAACTTCACATTACAGCGGATAATTACAGTGGGTTTCTATTCTTAACAAACTTGAGACCGTAATCGAGAAACATCGATCAGGATTCTTGCGCTGCATATTTAACCATTCATTTGTTTTATCCATAAATGTTTTGTTACACGCATTATCAAGCTCTCCTATAGTTGCATTGAAGTACAGGTAGACAGCTTCTTTCGTACCTCAAAAAACGTTGCAGTTTCAAGTGTTAATTATATTCTGAAGCTTCGGCTCTATCCCTCGTTGACGAACTTAATCTGCGGTTCACTTGCGTCGCTTGAGCATGCATTTGCAGTGACTTAGTTAGCCGATCATTGTTGAGAAAGCGGCGCTTGTCGCAGCTGACTTGTTCTAACTTTCCAATCACAAAACAATATACATCTCGCTCGCAGCGATGCAGTTCACAACATCTAATAGGGGCACAGAACTCATAAAGACGCATATGCTAGTATCCGTTACGTCATGGGAAACAAAGAAAACGACACATATAGCAGTTATCTTGTTCGACCTTAAAATCATAAAAGCATTTATTTCCTGCTCGTAAGGATGCAGTGAACAACGTCAAATGGGGGCACGGAACCGATAAAGACGCACATGACCCACACAGAACTGATAAAGATGCACATGTTCACTACGTCAATTAATGTCAAGACGGCAACGGAAGTTCGACACACCCCAACGCCGGCTGTCATTGTTTAGCTGATTATGATAGAGCTTGCATTCGCACGTATCTCCAAAGGATCTGATTACGGTAAGATCGTGCATGACGACCACGGACTCAATTGCGGTCCACTAATCCCACATTTGAAAAGAGAATTAGGGCTGTCAACCACTGTTGCAACCAACACAATAATTGCACTGTGAAGAAATAATTAATTATCTTTACACAGCCCGAAAATCAGTAATTCTCACTTAAATAATGACAAAGTATCTCAGCCAGTTTGCATTGACAGTGCTGCCGACGACGAGACGTACTTAGCGCAGTGCTAGGTAATACTCGCAAAGTGCAACTAAAGTACGCGATATGAAACCGGACCATTGATATTGAGATACGATAGCAATGATGCGCATTGTACCTAGCTACCAAACACAATTTGCTGAATTAATGCTCAATAAGCATAATAATAACAGCGGGTATCTATATGCAGCTAGCAATTATTGTCTAGGATGTTGCGTATGCTCCGACGATGGCATATTCGAAAAAACGGAGCAAACTTCGAAAAGCCGTTCACTGATGTTCTGTTGTGGTCGATACCGGTGGCGTATATAATACTCTGCCCGTGTAATCCTCTGCCCGGCAGACCATTACACATGTAATATTCTGCCGGGCAGAGGATTATACGTGTAATACTCTGCCCAGCATGTAATACTCTGCCCTTACATTCTTAACATAAATTTGCCTCAAATGATGTAAAAATCGCACATACACTAGTAAGCTGTGCTTTTTAATGCCGTAATAAGAAAAGGACACAGTTCACGTCGAAAAACACAGCTTAATTGACTAAGCCGACATTTTAACTTTTAAATTAAAAAATGATGTGTTGAGCAGGAATATGTATTTCATTCTCAAACGCCGCTCACTGCTATCATTTTCATAGCAGTGACAGCGAAGATCGCGAGCCTCAGAGAAAAATCCTCATATTCCCAGGCCCCAAATTCCCAAAATTCCCAATTTTCCCCAAACCCCAAATACCCAAAAAACAAAAAACAACTTCCGACCATTCAGACCATCTCACTACCATTCTTGTATACTCAGCAAACGATCACTTTGAGGCTGTTCTCACTCCATGCCTTTCATACACTGTACTAACGTGTTACTTACACTCATTTTTATTTCCCCCTTCATTTGACGCGTGATAAATAAGATTTCCTTGAGGGCAGAGTATTACACGGAGGGCAGAGGATCCCACAGCTTTGACCCATATAATACTCTGCCCGGCAGAGTATTACGCGTGTAATAGTCTGCCGGCAGACTATTACACGGGCAGACTATTATATACGACACCGGTATGAATGAATATATCTGTATCCCATTGTTCACCCAATCCACTTTGCGTTGCTTATCTTCTTTCTACATCGGTAATAAATAGTACGCTTTGAAGACGTTTTTAAGCATCACTCTGATATGGTTTATAGTTTTGTTTTGATTGTGCAGTTCTGGTTCAGTTTCGCCGAATGTTTTTATACGTTGCATAGAGCAGCAACACCAAGCCGTCTCCCAGTGCGTTGCACTTGACAACCTACAAGCAAATTCTAATGTCTTTGACAGTCAAATACAGTACGATAGAGGCTGTGGAGTAGCCCAAAAATGTTCAGCATACTTCCTTTGTCATGTTTTGCTAGCAAGTGCCGGATATTCGCACGAGTGCACGTTTGTACATTTCTGTGGACCCCCTTCAGCACACTATTATTTGGCGTTATAATTTATTGGAATTGGCTCGTTCATGCAGTTGTTAGACACTGCGGTCGGCCAAATGTCTCCGACTGCCATAAGCAAGGTCTATTTCCCCCCGAAGTAATAATTTAACGCCTCTGTTGCCCTAACCGTACACAAAAAAAGCATTCGAAGCGTGCAAAAAAGTGTATCTTCTGAATCACCCCATGTTTCGCTAGCAGCCATACAATGAACCAAATTGATCATTTCTTTATTCTCAACGTATTTCTCAATCGTCAACAAACGATCAACAACCAACTTTCGACATATCTGTCTAAGCAACAAAAACGAGAAGAGCAAAGGGGAAGGCGATGAGCGAAAGCGTTTCTTCTTTTTGTTTCATCGCAGACTTCAGCTGCCTCTACCACCGCCTCGCCCGCCGCCTCTACCGCGTCCGCGACCGCCTCTTCCTCCACGAGAGCCGCCTAAAATAAATATTTAAACGTACAGTAGACGGTAATTTCGTCATACAGTATATAGTCTTATTTTATTTTGTCAGGATATGCGTGAATACGAAAAGCGTTTGTCGCGTGTATTAAGGGGACCCCATTCCAGAGCAACAGGGTTCAAAATTCCCGCGCGCACAGAACGCGGGCCGGCTACGGTCGTTGATTTTTTTCCTAATATGCGACGCGCTTGGCGTTGTGCCAAATTGTGTTTTACCACACGCACCATACGACCATTTCGATGCATGAAAGAGAAATGAGAGAAAAATAGATAATGACCTCGAGCGGATGAACCGCCTCGTCCTCGAGCAGATGGGCCATCTCTTCCTCCAGCAGAAGCGCCGCCTCTTCCGCGACCCTTTCTCGTCTCTTTGCTCTTCGTGAGGAAATGTTGCTGACGATGAATGGCGTTTTTCTGTCGAGGTCGGTCCGTCCTCTTCTTCTTGTCAGACGTATCCGAAGCCCCACTAAGAAATGAGCAATAACATTGAGCTGAGTAACGCTTTTGAAAATTTACAACCGAACAAATCCAAAAGTGGGTTAAATCTCGTTCTAACATCTTTTATGAACACAACTGCTGAAATTTCATACGATCAAGCTGACATTCTAACGATATATCTACTCCTCTGCTGCTAGTTCAAAACAATCAATTTTTCTGATAAAATAAGATTTTCAGAAAAGTGAATTCAGAATTCAATAAATTAAGGTAATCTTAAACACTCAATAAACTAGAGTAAAGCATACAGAGACGAGGCTGCTTAAAATCCAAGTGGAAATAGGAAACACCCCTATGACGTATAAAAAGAAATAATCAAAGAAAAGTGACTGAGAAATCACAGCAACCATTAACTAAAACATATATCGTTCAGAAATTTCTTATAATTACCCTTCGCTGGGCTGCTGACCCTGCTGACTGGCGAAGGCGCGTTCGGCGTTGAACTTGGGCTTCTTAGCACCCATCTTGCTCAGAATATCCAAGTGCCGCTGTTTCTCCACGGTCCCACCTTGCTCGTTGGGCGCAAACTAAACCGAAATTTCACTGATGCCAAATTCAATTTAATAAGGACACATTCTATTTCAAGCAGACTACTTCATACTTCAAGGAGGTCATTTTTCGTATTGATTTTATTTATTTGTTTTTGACTACGTCCTCTTTGAATTAAAAAGTGTCCTTGATAAAGTAGAAATGATGATTATTTTAGTGCGAAACTTCTTTCACTCATAAGAAGGATGGGGTTTAAGAAACGGCATTCAATATTTGCAAAACTCATCTTCATCGACATAATTAGCACAATTATTGACAAAACAGTACTTATAACGGAATGATATTCTCGTAATAGCAAAAATTTTAAGGCTTTATCATAATCCTGCTTGCTGTTGATATTTAAAATGTATTTAGTGTAGAGCTCAGATATAAAAGACATGGATTTATTGATTAATTCTCGCTGTACGATACTACAATGCTGAAGAAACCGGATGCAAGAAAAACTTGATTAAGAAAGAATTTCTCCTTATTTTCACCTGTCGCTTCTTTGCGCGATCTTTGGGCGGCTTCTCCTTAGACAAATTCTGCTGGAATTTGCCCATCGACGCCGTCGCCATCTTCGCCCGACTGATCTGATGCCCTAGCTGTAAAGAGAATTATTTTCACTTAGCAAAATACCTTTATATCGAAGGAACGGCTGAACAGAAATAAACGCCTTTATTTTAGCTATGTAAATTGTTTATTTTTTAAAGAATGATTCTAGGAATGAGGGATTGAGAAAAGATATGACATAGTCAAGAGTGCAAAAGTCATCAGGCCAGTTGTACCCAATTTATGGATTACTAGTACATTCTACAAGTCTCCAGCCATTTTCTACAACGAAGGATCGAACAATTGCGCCAAAGACGGGACATGTTATCAATAAAAGTTATAAAACTTGTTATAAAACGACATTACGTATATTCCAACCCAATACAAGCGCTATATGTCATTACTGACCTCTTGAGGAGTTCTCTGCTGCGCATCGATGCCGACGCCGAGTGGAATGTTGTTGGCGCCAGTGGGCTGACTTCTGCTTCTCCGGTCGGGACCGCCGCTGTTCTTCGCGAGATTGCGCAGTCGCTGGAATTCGTTCTTTCCCACGCGCTCCTTCTTCTGCTCTTTCCGCTCGGCGAAGTGATCGGCGTAAGGGTCTGAAAACTGGCAATGTTCAACGCGCTCGCAGTAAAAAAGCAAGTAATTTT
The DNA here is from genome assembly GCA_002796945.1 of Plectus sambesii. Lineage (NCBI taxonomy): Eukaryota > Metazoa > Nematoda > Chromadorea > Plectida > Plectidae > Plectus > Plectus sambesii. The sequence goes on from NIUQ01005035.1 coordinate 7,420, forward strand.
ATCAACAGCAGCGCTGCTATTCGGAAGGATAGTATTTTCACTCCCATAAAGGCACTTTCCAAGTCAAAGTTATTAGACTGAATTGAAAACCGTCCTATTTGATTTAAAACGTAACGTTATTGAAATGAAAATGGTACAAATTGGATAAAAATGATAATGAATTCATAAAGTTAAGTAATACATGACGAAACTCATCGCTATAATTCGTAATCGACTCGAGAGTTACTTAATTTACAAACAGTTTAAAAAATGGTCATGTTGCCGCCCCATTTCGCCATCCATATATTTGCACTATTAACTATCGACTTAAACAAAGAGTCAACAAAAATGTGTTGGAAAGTACGCAATTCTACAACGATCATGTTCAATTAAAAAAGACAAATTCTTTGATCCTGTAGTATTTCGATTCATTCACCTTATAAAACAGCGATCTAGAAAGTAATACTGACCCTTTTGATCAGGAATCTCGATCATCCAATCTTTTGTGTTGTCATTGCCGCGACGATAGCCGAATCGCGGCTTCCAAGCCTTAAATAAAACAACGTTACACTCCAATAGGCGATACTCACATTAACATAGCAGAAAAACAGTTAATTAGACTTAAAAACACTACAGTGGACTTACTCACTTTGTTAGTGTTAGGGGTCGTTTAAAAATTAAACTGCGCCAATTTCGGACACCGCTTCAAAGTGCCTCTTAATAAGCGGCCGTAATGGTGACTGTGTCTAACAGCTAGACCGACAAGATGTGGGAGCATGAATGAGTAGGTTGAAAAAGGTGTCCAGAAAAAGAGTGATTCTACCGACACTTATCTCTTATCCTAAATCAAGTAGAACAAGAGCCATTCCGGATATTCGCCTAACCGGTTGCAGATTGAGCCAGTATATTTCTCGTCGAAACCCGACTTCTCGCCGACTTCGCAAACACAGACGTGTCTGTGTCAAAGTTTTACGCCTTGGGATCGCGAATCGAATTTAACCAAACAAATTATCAAACATAACCATCAAATTTAGATGTGACCTGGCAGAGCGACCGGATAAAATCTGGCTGGACGCAGACTACAATCTACAGGTCCACCAATTTTCCAGTTGATCAAGATAATTCGTTTAAATAATAACAGAACGCGCAAGAATATCTGCTAAAGTTTCACCTTCGTCTGCTCATCCCAGACCAACTTGTCCTTCTTGTGCTTTCGAATACCCTTGTCTTGAGCGTACTGTTCCCATTTGGTCCTGCCACGCACGGATGGTACCTGAATCAGTTAATATTGACAGTGATAATGATAACTGATTAATGAATATTGAATTAAGTATAGTGAACGTTATTCTCATCAATTACGATTGTAATGGGACTGAGTGAGTGCAAAATAACTAGGAAGTTTCAATTTATTTCGCAAGAAGCAAACGAAAACAGATTCGCAATGAGTTCGTTGGAAGAAAATCGAAATTTAATACAAACGAGTTGAACTAAGTGATAATTAGTAATAAAATAAATGCTAGTTGAAATGCAAATGAACCATTGTTTTAATAAAATCTAGTCTATGCGTGTTGTTCGCTAAAAGAGACAGTTGATACGCTGCAAACACAAGCAAAACAATCAATTAGATCTATTAGTGGATATAATATTTATAAATTTGCAAAAAATACGTCTAGGAAGGTTTATTTATACTTCCCGTGACATTGCAGCGCAGTGTGATATCCGCAGGTTTAATCACTTGACCGCAAAATCAAAGTCGCTAAAGACCCATGGAAAGGCAAATAAAACTTACTGGCTTCTCGCGTGGAAGACGAGTGGTCGTCGTCGGAAGCTAAAAAAATTTCAAGTATACTTTCATGAAAAATGCTTACATCCCTCATGTTTTATATTTTTTGTTTGAAGCTAACTCTTAATACAAAAGAATATCTTTAGTTTTCAAAATGATACAAATGCTTTAATTTTTTGAAAGTAATGATGCTTTGCGTTGAAAAATTTAAACATTGAGGACTGATAAAACTTTCATATGTGTAGTACGTAAGACTTTTGACGTTTCAAATGTCGAAAAATGGGTCAGCTTCATATCGTATACCTAAGCTAATTTCTTACTTTGCGCGTCTTCTTTAGCACTGCGTTAAAGTACAACACCGGCTTACGTAAGCAATATGGAACCGTCTAAATGACTTCTGCAAAAGAATGCGCAATCGCAAACTGACCTTAACGCATATAGCATCTTCGATTCGAACAGTCTCCAACTGCCATATCTGATTGAACAAGTACTGAACGTTATCCCGAGTTGTCTCGAGCAGCTCTTCGTTCGAGGGACATCTGAAATTGAAATTTCACTTAACATTTTGTACGTTGTGCAAGCAGTGTCATGGTTCAAAAAAGGTTGGCCAGGGCCCTGTTTCACTAAAGCTCAACGATTAAAATGTGAGATAAGTTGGCTTCGTCTCTTTTTTCAGCTATATGAATTTATACCAATGACATGAGAAGCAGCCAACTTTTCTCAGATTTCAGCCATTGAGCTTTAATGAAATAGGATCCTAGAGTAAACAGCTGCTTCCGCAGTAAACCGCACATTTCGATTTACATACAGGATATTTCCAAATTAAACTGCTCGCTCCAAACTGAATTGACAATGCTGAATTTCCTAATAAAAAAGTGTCGTACTATATAGACAAAATGATATATATAGCAGTTTATTAAAAAATGCGTAAATACGATATGAACTTCTGCAATTTATTGTAACTTAAAGTGATTTGGATTCAGCCGCCAGCTAATGATCACAACAGTACCATAAAAAATTCTCCAGTTCCGGATTTCAATTCGCTAAATATTAATAATGCCAAAATAACTAAAACAGTTTCATCGTACAGTGGGGATCCTCGTGAGCCCCATAAAGTGTTCGACTGTTTATGAAAGGACCTACAGTAGTATATCCTTATGTCCTACGCATATTACCTTTGCTTATCACAATTTCACCACATTAGCATAAACTTGAAATAGTTATAAATTCGCCCGCAGTTCATTGTAAAAATAAGGATACAAAACACTGACTCCTTGATTTCAGTCGGGTCCAGGTCTTCAATCAGCAGATGGCCCAGGTCGATCCGCGGCTCGACCGACTTGTTCACCTCGGTCGATTTGAATACCACAGACGTCGTCGGATCCGATGACGTCATTGTCCTGAAACACGCAATATGCAGAGGAGATACAAGAAATCTTAACCGACTAGATTCAATGGATTCGATGAATTAGTTCTGTGGATTAGATGAATTAGTTCAGCTACAGTTTTTTGACTTTTCAGACATGCATGCAAAATTCGGAGATATATCTAGCACTACAATAAAGGAAATTTTCGATCTCTACGAATAGCCTTCAGTTATAAATCGCTTTAAAATTATAAAGTAACGATTCCGTTGCACATTAATAAACGATAACGCAGATCAGCTGCATATGGGCTGAGCAACCCTTTTCATTTCGATAGCAATTGGATGATGGTCAATATGATTTATGCCGAATAAAATGACGTATATGAACATACAATCACGAAGAGTTATTTGACACACAGCGGGGAAAGTCACGAGCCTTTGAGTCGATAAACACAGCATAAGCTATTCAATCAGTACAGTATTAACATCATCATTGCGAGTGCCATCAACCGTTGAGTGAGTGAGAAGTTCCTGATTTGAGTCTTTATCAGTCTGATCCGGTCCTGTTATTTCCCGATCCGCTCCTTCCTGTTCGGGATCCGTTTGCTCCTGACTCTGATCGTGGACGTAGACCATAGGCTTTCCGGTCACTGATACCTCGTCTTGGTATGTCTCCTGCTTGGCATCCAGCCATTTAGCGCCATCACCTCGTCCAACCTGCAAGGACAACCACAATGTACACGTCAATTATATAATGAACATGTTTTTATCAAAATTCGTTAAGTTCATAATAACTGAAAATGTAAGTCAAGAGCGACATATCAAAGACACTGTTTTTTAAACAGTCGATTCATCTGTCATAAATGCGTTTCGGGCCTAACTTATTAAATGACGAGTAGCAATGCACAAATTTAGAACGCCAAAGAAGCAATCAAAGTATAAGCAAATTAAAATTTCAGCAAAAATTTGTTTGATACGGAAAAATGAAATAAAGCGTCATAATGGAAGTATGATATGAGAATATGAAAGAATCCAACGAGTCAACTTGTGCAGTGGATAAAAAGGCACAGAAATCAAACCATGAATATCTTTCCTACAGCGCTTCCAAAGCACCATGAGAGGTGCGTTACAACGGTCAGCGCGACCAATAAAAACAAAGAACAAATAATAACACATCGAAATTACGAAAAAGAGAAAAACCTTTTGCTCCCATTGCGCCCACTTCCACCGACTTAACGCCCATAAGTCGCCAAAGTTGCCGGCGTACAGCTGATCGGGACCGACAGAGTC
>NIUQ01005036.1:0-11836 GCA_002796945.1 Plectus sambesii
CGTGCCTTGAATTCGGAACAAAACGGCAAAGAAGGCTACTCCGACGAACGCGGCAATCTCGCGTAAAATAAGCATAGCCCAGAGCTGTTTGCTTTCGGCTAGAATTTTCGCTGTTCCACATAAGACGGACGAATTGTTCATGATTTGGCAACTGTCTTTAAAGGTACGATTGGACAGTCAGCAAAAGCCGCAAAATGATTATTTTCTTTAAATGACTTATGGATAAATATTTTTCAATGAATTGCGCTGGCAGTTTGACTGATTTGATGATGATTTATATTCTAACTGAGTTGAAATATGCTTCATCGCAGCCCAAACACAGCAAACTGTAATGATGCAGATAAGCCAAACAGACAGCTGAGAGAACAGTACGACTAGCCGCTTCTAAAGGTAGATGATGCATTGACAAGCCGATCACTTTGAGCAAAGACCAACTTCTTTGACAAGAAAAGCTTGCGTGTTAGCCAGAGGCAGTTAATCAAAACGTGATTTTCGCTAAACCAGCAGGTGAGCACGAATTATAGCTATTTAGAACTACGTTAGCTTCGTTAGCATTCCAAATGGTGATTAATTTTTGAACACTTTGATTTAACTATCAGCGTCTACGTACCAGGAGAAAATCGTTCGCACCAAATTAGGTTTAAAATTGGCGTCCACATCATTATCGCTCGCGCAGTCTATACATAGCTTTCATAACAGAAAGTCGCGAAATGAAGGAAATATTGTTCCCATCGAGACATATCGCGATTCAGTGCGCAAAATAGATTGGCTATTCATGGAATATACATCGAGGACGGAAGCCAAGGGCTGAACTAAAATTTAATAGTCAGTGCGACAAGTATGGAAGATAACGAATGTACTTCCTTAAGAACGTGCATCATACATACTGATAAAAGAAGTGCGTGTGATTCCTTTGTACTTTGTTAGTCAATTTGAATGATAAGCTGCATTTTCATGGGTGTTATATGCTATACTTGTTCGTTAGGATCTTGTTATTTTGCATTATTAGGGAGCCTATTATGATCGTGGGGATTTTATTATAATAAAGAAACAGAAAGTTAATCTTATCGTTTGAAAACAGTGATTCGCCACATCCTCATGCAATAACTGTGGAAAAACCATCAGTCCATCCCTATACCTTTTTGGTTCAGCCTAATGGAATTCGATTGCAGCATAATCATGGTGATGATTTTGGGTTACCAGAAACTCTCGATCGTCCACAATAAATTAACCATACCGCAATCTTGCTCTTAACTGTGCGAGAATCACTTTCTTTAGTGGAAAAGTTTGTAGTGAGCTGAGCTCATTACTTTAACATATATTACTGAATCATAAAATATTATGATGGATTGTCATAAAAGCAAATGAACGTGAATGCGTTTGCTGCTGAGTCGAAGCAACTCCATGAGGAGCTCGGAAAGACTGCACATTGGGAGTTGTTAAGCAACACTCTGAGCTGAATGCGTGATACACTTCGTCATTAAAACAAACTGAAGTCAACCCGATACCTAATGAGAGATTTTAATGGCACACGTCCGGAAATTCTCTAGAGCCCCTTAGAGGGTCGCCATTACTTATTATAATTTGCGGATCTCGTCGCAGATTGGTCCGATTGGTGCGATCTTGGGTTAAAGCGGTAAACCGGATTCACGAAAAGCAAAGAAAGTTCCAAAAATGCACAAAAGCCATGAAAAGTTTTGGATCAAGAAACCTTGACAATTTCTCCATAAATATCCCGAAAATTTGAGCTGCTGAACGAGCCCAAGAGTGCACCAATTTTCGATGAGAATGACTAAATGTTAAAAAAGGGGTCCCCCTAAAGGAAGGCCCTAAAATATCTCGAAATATGCTTCATGCAAATCTCTCAGGTCTCGGCTTTCGAATGACCCCTTGTTCAGGACAATCGGATAACCCTGCGCTGAGAACCGTCGATTTAAAATGTTTGAGAAATACTTTGAACACCTTGCATATTTTTACTTGTTTAAAATCTTGTAGATTGGTGAATCGGTCCCATACTTTTGAATGTATCTCTAATAGCAATTCAGGTGATACCAGGTCCCGACCGGTTGCTTCGACTCTCCGACCCCTGAATTGAGTCTTTATCGATCCTGGCACTGTCGTACGTATCGAATGATTTCTTTTTGCGAACGTTAGTAACCGGCCAGTATCTCATTGCATTGAACATTGATTGGTCATCATTTGCACGCAATGGATCCCACACCATTCCCTGATGTATCAGGCTGATATAATGACTGATGAAGAATAGGCACATACCTAAAGGTTTCTTTTTCACACGTTTGGTACCATTCAAGACAGCCATCATGCTTCATATCTCAATCTTTTAATGACTTGTCATTCTAGCCTTGGTCATCGTTATTATGTATTGTCTCATTCAAACGCCGAACAATCATCATCTCTGTTTTTAAATTTAACCATTCATGCTGACTAACGCTGCTGTCATCGCTGAGTTGTTTGAGAATGTCAATTGAACAAATAGGCGGAGATTGCTGGTCCTTCAACTGCCGCACCCTAGACGGCCTCTCTTGAGAAAATGAAAGTGTTCGTCTTCCTCGCCGTCGTAGTTGTTGTTCATACCGCTCCGGCGACAGTGACACAAGTGAAGAACAACTCTACTACACTACAGGAAAAATCCAACAACTCTACTGATTATGCAGCTTGGGCGGGCGACACAGAGAAATGGGATTTAGTAGAGGAAAGCAACTGGACGAACATCGCTGAGGTGCCCGAAAAAGAAACGCAGTGGACTTTCGACGAAGAAACAAAGTGGACCAACGATGATGACGACAAACCGTTGGCTTTTGACGACTTCGAAGACGGCGACGAATTCAAGTAGATTTACTGTTTTAATTCTCTTTTTAATCCATTTCATCTGTGTAGCCAGCAATGAACATAGCCCCATAATCCCCCTTTTTCAAGCCATTTTTCTATAGAGACTTTATCGCATGGTATGAATGAACTAAAAGGAGACAAAGATATAGGATGTGAACCATCTACTTCTATCAAAAAGTGAATGAACCGCTGCGCTATTAGAGTTTCCCTCATAACATCGCTCAAAATTTGAAGGTCTGAAGTTTGGGAGAACGCATATTTATAGTGGACGCACACTTTTTGTAGCAACAACTGCTTAGAGAATGAGGGCACATTTCTCCTTAAGCTTTTTATTCTCATAGAATTCCCTCCCATTCTAAGTGGTTGGCAGCCATTTATGCCAAGGGCCAATGTACAGATATCTGGAGCGTGACCGAATCGATCGTATCCCACCGAACGATGCAGCTCATTCCTTACCTCATTCGAGTCCTCCGCGATATATAACCGCTTTGGAGACGTAGTGTAGAAAATGTTACTTTCAAACTGAATAGTTAGTTGCTCGGATTCCAAGGTGCTCAAATTCGACAGGCATGAGTCCAATTAGGGCATATGATACAAGCCGGGTTTGCAATGCGAGTCACTAAATTGTTAATCCTGAAGCAGGTCATGACACTCTTACACTCCACATCCGAGGTCAAACCTCCTACCACTGAGAGGGCTTCAACCCTTATTGTAATCAGTGTAAGCCACCCCCTCCTAAACTGTTTTCCGCGATCATGTGGCTGAAAATTTTTATAATCTTTCTGAGTATTTCGCTCAAACGAACGATGATTTTGAGAGCGGGCGGGTCTGTCTTCTCCAACCTCCCACAGCCCCATCTGTTCTACACCCGCCTAACTCAATGCACAACCTTCGATGCCTCTACAAAGCCCCCACAACACCTGAGGCTGCCTGGTTCCTAATCGCTCGAAGAGCCACTGCTTAACCATGATAATTTCAGCGAACACTTTTGGAACGAATGCACGGTTCCCGGATGGGAGAGATGCCGCGGTGACAGATGTTGGGAGGAGCACGGTTGTCGCCGCCAACGCTCGCGTCGTTGCCGTTGGACTGACTGCGAATTCCGTCATCACCGCTGTCACTCCCATGATCACGACTGCTTCCGTCACACCTGTCGACGCAAGGTCTGCTTCTAATCGAGCAAACATCGTACAATCAACTGATCGTGGGCTAACATCGCTGACTTTGCTCATATCAGCTCACAAGCTATCTAGCTTACACTCGTGTTCATTTGTTAAATGGCAATTTTACTGGTTTAAAAAGTAATTCACTTGTTGGAAGAACAGAAAGATGACATTTAAAGTTTTTTAATGGTTTTTGTTTCGCTTTTGTGGTCATTTGAAGGGCATACTCAACGTTGTGGTCATTAATAGCAATAAAATTTCTTCATTACACTGCAGTACAAAGGCTGCATCAAATCGAAATGTCTCGATGGAAATCTTGATCCCAATATTGAGTTAAAGTCCAACGAATGGCGAATTTTTATGATTTAACTTCCATGATGCATGAACATACACGTGAACGTTAAGTTACTTAGTCAAAACACGGCAATCAACATGTACCATCAGTATGTAATTTACTTTCTGCGAGCAAAGATTCATAGACTAAACGGTAGCAGAGTGTGAAGGCATACTATTGTGGCGGGATTCAAATCACATCACTATTATGCTCATGAAGCGGAAAAGACGACAAGAATCGTCCATATTACTAAACACAGCTCCGCGTCTCATAGCCAAAGTGAATATCATTGATATTTTACTGCAAGACGAAAAGTAAAAATCAGAGAAAGAATCTAAGAATTTCTATCAGCAGAATATCAATTGGCACAATCACTTTGGTTGCAAAAAGTAATCCGCCTTGGGCTTCAGCGCATGCCGCAGCTCGTATGGAGTAGCGAACAGAAATCCACTTTTGAATTTCCGCGAGCAGATATGAATAAAAAGATGTTTGAGAAAGACAAATTTTTTCCAGCAGGACCATTTTTGCATGCAATGCACGCAATATGCTACGATGGTTGAATGCGAAGCGAATCCAACCGCTCAGCAGCTTGCTGACCGGAACGAAGAGGTGCCAAAACGAAGAAGCATAACACGATCAACATTTCTGTAGGCTTCTCTGCAAGCTGGCCACTAATTATTATGTTTAACGGCCTTTGCTTCTTATTAACAGCTTTTGAGATAGAATAATAACATCGTAAAAGCGTATGAACGCGAAATCATGCTTTTGACCTCGATTTCGGACTTCGGGTTCAAAAATGAGAAACTGGCGAATGTAATTCACACCTTGTGCTGCTATATGCAATCACATAGAGGCAAACGCTGCAAAGAGACGCGAATAAATCAAATCAATCTCTCTGAAAGCACAAACGTAAAGCAGACTGGCTTTTTAAATTCTTTGATCAACCAAGACAGCGGATCTGATATTGTAAAAGCAGCAAATAAAGGAATAACATACTTGAAGAGCAAAGAGCCGGAATGCTCTGTTTGAAAGAAAATTCAAGGTCTAAATAATTAACTCTTAACTGAAGCGAATCGTGTCTGTTGAAGAGTGCTGCTGGAATATTGCAATTATTACTCGTTTGCGGTCATTTATTTGAAGATGAACGATTTTTCAAGTGCAATGTAACGCAAAATCAAAGTCATACAAAGCTGGCCTAAATAAAAGCAAAAGGTAGTGTCAAATCCCTAGTTTACATTTTAAAAATCAAAATTAGCAGGATACTCCTGTTATTACAAAGTAGAAGTCTGAAATAGAATTACCAAAATTCTTAGCGATTTGCGCAAATGTCACAAATAAATCGCAACCTCGCTACTTGTAATAACCTGAGTATCCTCTGCCCTCTACTTTCACCTTTTTTTGTCAACTTTGAGCTTCATTTGACGAAAAAAACAGAAACTTCAAATTCCACGTCACTGAATGTATAGATATTTAGGCCAAATTTTTGTTTGATGAAAAAGACCAAGGATGAAATGTAACGGTTTAGTTTTCTTTGACAGGTTAGGAACTATTTTTGCTTCGTGCATTTGCCAGCTGGGATAGTTCCGGAGCTGCGGATGGAGCGCCTTGGCAATGAAACGCGACGTGATCAGCGCATCTGAAAATGCTTCATCGTCACTCATCTTAAGAGGAATTTCGAGCGCTGCTAGCTCGAGCAGTGCAAAGTAGAGTGCTAGCATTACTGCAAGTGATACTGGAACGTTTTCAGATCGCGCAGTTTAAAGGAAACCCCGATCACTCGTAATTTTGGGAAAAGTGCTATGTAGTACACCTTGCTGCGCTTGGCAGTTTTTATTGGAAGCTGTTTCAAAATATTACTGAAGAATGAGAAAGTGTGAGTCGATTCTGCGTAACCGTCACTATCATGCAAAATCGCTATTCAAGGGGAAATTGAGATTCAGTTTCTCAGCTCTCAATATTTTTATTAAATGGCCTTGTGGCTAATGCTCAGGTTGGGTTAGTTAAAGCACCAAATTCTCTTACTCTGGATATACCACTTGGTAGACGATACGCTCGTAGCTGCATGCGAACGCACCAACTATTGAACCACAGTTTGCCGCGTATGGACGCTGCACACAGACCAGATACTCCGAAATATGTCTGAAATGCATAACATAAGGTAAAGATACATACTCCCATCAGCTTTAACTAAGATACAACTTCATGAAGAAACAAAATTGTCCCGCCTGTAAGTACTTCTTTTAAAATAATGTGAATTTCGCATTCTGATTACGAACAAGACAGCTAGCCGATCGATCGCTGAAGAGTGACAGCTGACGCAGAATTTAATAGGTAAGACAGACGCGAGGCCCACAGCCAGACTTCATGAAATGAATCTCTGCAAATGCAGAACTGCGAAATCGCAAATGCGGCGATCGTTCAGAATACCAGTCATAGCCGGGAAAAGACTGCGCCAGTAATTCCGCCATTTCCACGTTTTAAAGAATGCTTCACTTTAGCAGAAACATTCAAATGACTTGCCATCAGCTCTACTTACTCGCACGTCTGGTTCGGTTGGTTGTGCTGTTCATCGCGAAAAGTTTTCGCGCATTGCTCAAGGAACGGCCCTTCGTGACGATCGACTTCATTAATACAGTACCAATAGTGCGTCAGCACTAAAAGCATAAGTGATTAAACTATAAATTTATTAATATGCGTAAAAAAGAATGATAGATCAAAGAACATCAAATATGATTGCTTCAAATGTTCATTTTGTTTGGAATAACATAGCCTGACAAGCTCTATAGATGAGAGCGATCAGAGAAAGTATTGCTCGCCTCAGTGGAGAAATTTAAATCGCTATCTAACTCAATTACCAATAGATTTGAGGCGAGCATTGCAACAAATTCAAAAACAAAAATAATGTTAATTGTACGGGTAACTGTTCTTCCGTTCGCGCTGGTGGTTAGCACAGACAACGCTCAATGCAGCGTTATATAAAGAAAGTTTATCAATGTTTATAATTTGTGTTCTGTTTGAGCATTGTAAAAGCAATAGTTGCACCATCGTATCCTCCTCCGACTTGATATTCAAGTGTGCGGAAGCGAACGTCCCAAGCGAGCGCTTCTTCCCTTGTCATATTGAAGCTGGTCATAGATTGTTGCCAAGGCAGACATAAGTCAAAGTTTTGCTGGCCGCCAGAACACTTGTACAACTCATTCATCCTTCTAAAAACAAGCCACTGCTAAGACTTTTCTTTTAATTTCTTAAAACATTGATTTGTTTGTTTGGCACATATTATTTTTAATTCTATGAGGGCACTTATCAATTTATAGAGAACATTTTGCAAGGCGAATTTGCATGAAAAATTTTCTTTTCAATTTTCAAAAATGTCCTCTTTGAACCAAAAGTGTCCTTTTAATCTGGAGAGTACCATCATTTGAGTGAAAATAGCATGAATTTAAAAGCGACGAAAATAAAACGCGTTTTAAAGTAAAGCAAGGTGGGGTGGGAACACGCAGACGCGAGAGCAATTTTAATTTATGTCTCTCTGCGTGCGTTGTTGATAAACATCGTAATGCAACGTCACTCACCCTCGCACTTGGGACCAGCCAGCGACTCCATTGCGTATGACGTATTCGTGCAGTGTCTCATCAAAGACTTTTTCATCAGGAGCTTGGCTGTGGAAACCGAAGTCGGCGAAGAACGTCAAAAGGCACGGTCCGACTGTCTGTTCCGTTGAATAATTAAATTTATGGAAAAGTATCGAAACAGAGCAAACATGAAGCGGAAACCGAAATGTACGGTCAGTCTTTCAGCAGGAGGAAGTTGTGAGAAATTAAAAGAAATCTAACTACATTTGTCCTTTACGCGGGGATCCTCTCTCCTTGATCCTTTGATGGCCGCTTCAGTGCCGTTTAAAATAACGCCGACATTAGTAAGAGAACTATTTGTAGAATAAGATTGGATGGAGCTATAAGAAGTCGGCGAAACAAACAGAAACAGAAAACTGCGGACATTTTAAAAATGAATTGTACTATTTTACCTGTGGATTGCAAGTTGCCTTCTCGGCCGGTTCGACTGCGTTGATTAGGCGATCGATCCTCACTGGCTGACCGAATGCGGAGACGAAGGAAAGGAATCCTACAGTTGGAAGAGAACTTTAACGATTGTGTATCATTTGTGGCAAAAGTGTGGAAATTATTACCAGCAAGCGCAAATAAACAGCGCCTTTCCATCGCGAAGACTTGAACGTCAATAAGCATAAATAGTGTGATGTTTTTTGACTGCTGTTGCTCGTAGCGCGGCCTGATAACCCGGACGTGCTTATCAATTTGCCGTATGCAATACTGAACTGTCCAACAACAGGTGTCAGTGTTCTCATGCGACGAGCAATGACCCTGACTTCGCTTTAGAGTAACTCGACGTTAGAAACTCTCTGACTGTAGCATGAGATCAAAGTGCATAATACTGCGGTTTCATACCACACCCAAGCGTTTTACAAGTTTCGGACGTAAACGTAGCGCAAACCTTAAATCTGTAAGACTGGAGCAGCCGTTGTTTTATGAAATAACAAAACTTAGCAATATAAAAATCGATTATAGCATGAACTATAATTGAACTGATCTACGTTGTCATCGTTTGCGCCCTCAAGTGGTCCAGTTAGGAATGAAAACGTCACGTTAATAATTATGGGAATGCTGCACGAAATTTATCAAGCTAAAGATTCGTTCGTGCCATCCAACATATCATTTCAATGGTACTAGCGCATCTATGATGTTTTTGCAGTAGCACAAATTCTGCTAACGTATTAATGGATTCATATCTGTAAAACTCCATTACACTGAATAGCAGCGAGTGCATGTCCGTTTAATCGATAAACATCAACATCAGCCACTATATGTCAAAGGTCGATTGGATGCCTTTTTTTCGCAGATAGAAGGGGTAGCTCGCCCCCTTGTCTTTTCTGCGGCTCTTAAGGGCGAGACTGTATGCTAGAAGTGACAACATGTTTGTCTTGAAGTGAATAAAATGAACAGTAAGGGCTTCACAATTAGAGTCGCTTTCAAGCTCTTTAATCTTCCTACAATCATCCCCGCAAAAGTTAAAATTACCCCTAACATGCAGCCGACTTCTTCACATGATTGATAATTTGCCTTAATATGACGACGCTCTACTGTCGTCACAGCCGATCTCTAGGCGTGACCGTAGAACGTGATCAGCAATGCTCGTAAAGAAAATAAGTATTCTGCGTCATGAAAAGATTTTGGTTATATTCTTCGATGAAATAAAGTAATGATTGCACTATGCATGCAAATATTAGATATAAGAAGTGTACGACACATTGGTAACATTAAGAAGAAGAATCCAAACATGATTAATTACTACCAACTGTTTTGCGTTTACAATATTTCGAGCCTCAGCTATGGGATTCAAACTACTCGCGTGACTGTCATTTGCTATAAACCCTATATACTCTTAGTCAAAATGACAGAAAGGAAACTACATTTTACATAATAAATTGTAGTTTGTCTTAAAATTACTGAAACAGTACAAGATCTTATAATCATCGAATCTTGTAAGACATTTAAAATAATGAAGCCCTCCTGTTTCAGTAGTTTCAGCGGATCCTCACAAGTATGGAGGCTACGTGCTGAAGACGCAAAGAATGTGTATTAGCGATTATCAAATTAACGCGTTTCGTTCCACTTCTACATTCCACGTAGAAATGGAAGTACAGGGAGGGAAAAGGCGAGGCAAAAATTATGTTCATAATATAATAATGCATGATTATGTTGAATTTCATGTCGTGACGGTCGTGTAACCCTCGGTAAAGATATCTTTTAATAACATTTACGCAATGAGGCACAAGTAAAATTAAGGAGAAAAACGAGGAAAAGGAAATGAAATACAAATAAGACTGTCCCTAGTCTCAAAGAGAACAGCGCAGAATATAATTGCAAACAGGGAGCGTGATCGCTTTCGCTAACAATGCTTTCAGCGGATCAGAGAATAAGAGGCCATTACATTGAGCAATTTGTAAAAATGGTCGATAAAAATGGAAGCTCATTGGATAGACTAGTTGGTCAGTCGACGACGTATCTCGTTTGGCGATCAAAATGCCAAGGTGAATCTTAAAATTGCTCTCCGATCTGAAGATTGCAAGAGACTGATAATTACGCGATTTTAAAACTGTAGTGAGTTGATTGAAAAAATTGATCGCAGCTTGAAATATTAGTGTGTTCACAAGCTTTAAAGCAAGAAATGCCTGAGATTCAGAGCGTCTTCAAGCAAAAGAGGCGCTAATTGAATGAATATTGTCCTCGATAGGCTGACGCTTTCGCGACGACTTTATCTCACTGTCGTACACCTTTGGCGTCCACATAATCCTGAGCGCTTCGAAGTGAACGATTTGCTCCTCGGTTCGACCATCGTTTCTGTCGATCGGTGCCGGTAATATTCGATTATTCTTTCCTATGACTGTCTTTAGACTCTTTCGCAACGTCTCGTGACGCCAAAACAATACAATAGGAAGCACCACAGCGTAAAAGGGAATAAAGTTGAAAGTAGAGGTGAAGATAATATAGGCGTCCGGCGTCAGCGTTGGATTGAAGAAGTGAATATAAACCGGAAAGATAACCATAGTGGGTATAAAGCAGAAGAAATGCGTCCAAATCATTGGAATCATTAGGCTGCAAAATATGAACTTCCTCACAAATTTTACTCGCAGTTTCATTTGTATTGAATTAATATTCTGTGGGTTCTAACGTCATTTCTTTTACAATCGCTTTTCGATCAAGATTCTAAAGTGCAAATCACCGTAAATACCTTAAATTTTGTGTCTGATCGTTAATAAGAGATAAGGTCAAAAAATATTTGTGCTGAACATACTTTGTAAAAACTTTAAATCTTGTAAATAAGTTTAAAAATGAAAAAGTTAAGGCGGCAATACTTTGCACACGAGAAATCGTGAAATTCGAGAAAGACGGATAAAATTCTTTCCTTTTGCGACTCAATAGGTGATATGTCATCACTATGAGGTCGGTTAGCTCGAATCGGCCAATACTCTTTAAGGAATTGGGCTGAAGATCAATTAAATTTCTCATGCTGACTTTTTACTGCCTGCTAATGCTCAATTCAAAAATCGTCTGTGCATATATGCCTCCCAAGAATTCAGATGTTGTGGGGGGGGGGGGGAGATTCTACCTGATTCGTATCCCAGATCCGTAGGATACGCCCGTTAAGATTTTACGATGCATGCTGGACATCTTACCTTGTCGATCGAATATTTTCGTCAAGTTGATATCGCTCAGTTAGCGCCGAAAAGTCGCTTTTTTCTTTTCGACGTCTATTGTAGTGTAAAAGGGCGTAGAAATCGCCCAATGCGATCACTTCGACACCGGCCAGCGATATTAGAAGATTGGCAAATAACGTACTGGTCCCGCTAGAAGATACCGTAGCGAACGGTTTCATTTCCGACCAGTTCAAATCTTTGATGACCAGCCAAAAG
>NIUQ01005037.1:0-11865 GCA_002796945.1 Plectus sambesii
CTTTTCGATAATGTGGTTTGCAAGTATGCGCAATTCCGAGATACAACCGAACAGTGCAGAGAATCTAAATGAGTACTTCATCTGTAGCCAGAAAGTGAAGGAATGATCGGCCGTCATAAAAAGAACAAAGAGTGTGGTTCCATTATCAACCTAATCAAATCTACTGTAGAGGAGCAGTTTTGTCGAAGTGGCATCGAAAGCAGAGTGAGTGTGCAGAGAAATGAGCCACCAAGCACGTGAAAATATTTTCGAAGATATGGTTTTTTTCTGTGCCGAAAGCGGAAATTTTGGGATTTTGAGGGCCCTTTCACGCTTGAATATATATTTTTTCAAGCTTTGATAAGGAGCAGTGGGGAAGGGCTTGACAGGCGGTGGGACAAAGGCCAATTGGCCGTAGCCTACTTGAAAATTGTAAAAGTTTGGCTCAGTTTCAGTCAACACTATTATACATTTTCCTATGTTGAGGTATGAAGGCAAGTTACAACAATGCTAGTGCTGCGTCAAAAACATTGGAGAAGATGTATGGTCGGTCCTTCGTACCATAAACTAATGAATTACTGCCAATTTTTTGTTGGACTCACGAGTACATAAGTAACACAATATTGTGAGAAAGCGTCACACCTTTTGTGAATACTGTCGAATTCAACTTCCTCTTCATTAAAGGGCGCTCCAATTTGAGCTGTCTTCTGTTTAATTTTCCAGCTCTCAAGATGCGAATAGGCGACGATTAGCTCATTTTGCAGCATATGATGCATGCTTTCGAGAATCTTTTCAACCAATTCTTTTCTTTTAGCAGTCAACTGCGCGCCAATCGCATGTATATGTTCACCAATAAGCTCCATCTTTTGCTCTAGTTGCGCCAGTTCTTGATCTCGATGCGCAGAATCTGCCTTAATTCTTTGTTCCGCTTGAATTTGTTGGAGCTCGGCTAAAAATAATAAAATGGAAACGATGTTTCTTCCAGTTTGAATTACCCATAATCTCTCTCTCTTATATTTCATCTCAAGTCTGACTGCCGCCATAAGGTTTGGCCATGGTATGTGCCCCGATCTTGTACATATCTTTGCTTAATGTACAGATTTTTCAACGTACAAGTAGAAAATTATTTTAATAAACAATTTTTGAATCTTTTTTTGCAGGACGAGCAAAATGTCTTGGACGCTACTGAATGTGATCAGTCATCGAATGGGAAACAATAAAACGGTGCAAAAAAAAAGGCGGACCGTTTATTGCACGCCACGAAGTCCATTCTGCCATCAGCTTTTCTTGAATTCCATTGTTTTCGCTAAATAGACTGCGACATTCTTGAATCAGATGGTACATAGTTCAGTGAACAAAGAACTTCTAGCGAGCGATTGCTTAAAAGCTGAAATGTGAGCGAGCGAAATTGCAAAAGAGAAATAAGTTGTCAGAAAAAGTGCAACTAAATAGCGTCGTTTTGTCAGGTTGTTCGACATTGAACACTTTGATGGCCTGAGCGCTCAAATAGCAGTCAACTACATTTATTACAGCTCATATTGATGTTGTCTTGGGTACAGAGGTTCTCTTATCTTCTGCTCTCATGGAGCTGAGGTATTTCGATCTGTGGACGTAACAAAGCGTATCTTCTTGTCGATTACGCTGCTCTGTTTGCAAACGTGCCTTTTTGATACTCGTGATTAGCGAACAGAGCAGTGCACCAGAGGCAGGCTGTCTTACAATGGTGGGTAAATAGAATGCACGATCAAAAACCACATTGAAGTTCGATTTTTACAGTTGACTAGGGATATGAAACGTACCCCAGCTTACATTTCGGGAAGTGACTGTTTTGTTCAGCTCTTATGCAGTTAAGAGCAGACAAAGGCCTTTTTCTCAATTCAAAGTTGTTTAGGATTGGGGAATTCAGTCTCATTTCTGCGATACCATCATCCTTGTGCCAAATAGAGAACTGAGGCCATAGTTCGCTACTATAGATGAGTCGTAAAGAAAGCTGATATTGAAAAAGCGCTACTAAATAGTGGAAGAAGAAGCAGGAAGAATAGCCTGAATTTCTAGATTTTGAGTTTATGAATAGACACGCTTTTTATTCGCTTCTATGTTACATATAATAGGGGCTTAACGAATTTGAAAAAAGAATCGTCACCGAGTATATGCAAGCAATTTTGTAGCGGGATGTTCGGCGTTAATCGTGAGACGGGTTATAACCGGACATTAAATTTAAGAAAAATAAAATCGGTCTTGAGTTGGCTGTGCACGAATAAAACTTGATGGAAAGCGATGCAATTGGTAGGTGAGATTCCAAATAATTTTATTTTTGATGCAAACTTTTTGAGTTTGTCGAGTTTTTGAAGTTGTAAGCGCTTCATAAGGTCGACGATGGCTCATATTGTTTGATTTCAGCCTGCTGTGCCATATTTGTACGCTATACAGAATTGAGCACATAAAAAAGGAGCGTTCTCCTCAATCCGCGGTCCGGGAGCCCGAGATAACCTCACTATCATAGCGAGATTTTTCTGAAGGTAAATTTCTCGAGATCTCGAAATATTGCGCCTGGCCGTTGAGGTTTGGCTCTCGACAGGATTGCCTGTTTGCGGTCAATTGTGGTTGGTGTTTTCTTTCGCAAACGTCATTACAGTTCCGTTGCGATCGACGGCGCCGTTTTCCGCTCGCTTCTGCCGCGTCGAAGCAAAGTGGAGTCGGCGTGATTCGTCCGACGTTCGAATTTTTGGCAATATCCCTTGCAGTAACCTGGGATTAATATTTATGATATTTGCATGTATAGCATTTGATAATTTTTCGAATGTTGGATGAATAACATCGACTTGTCAGTCCTTTAGTCTGCTGTCAATTGCTCGCATTACAAATGTTCGCCTAGGAACGTGCTTTTATAACGTTACTTTTGTTAGTTTGTGCATAAAATAATCTCACATTTCAAATAGCGTTTATGGTTTGATGGATTTAGTAAAATTCGTTATAAGAGTAGTCGTTATCAGAGTAATGTGAGTTTTTGAAAGTATTTAAAATTTATTAGGGTTTTGTTTGATGCATTTAACGCGAATGCTATTCGTCGACCGATTTATTGGCAAACTCTTTTTGGCAGATTATTGACGAAACAGCAACGATCGTACGCTCATTCGTGATTAGTTCTTTTTCGAAGGTTAAAACTCAATCAAGCGGACAAGCGACGCAGAAAGAATTGTAAAGCAAAATGGACGTTGTTAAAGCGTTCAACAGCGAGGTAATTACCATAATTTTTGTTATGGAAAGGATTTTGTTGAATGTGGGTACTATAGATGTAAGTTATAAATGAATGAATGCATTCTAAACTTTATAAAAAGGAAATTTTACCCAAACAGCTTGTCAAAAGGGCCTTGATGAGACGCTTTGTCGATCGTATTTACAGCGAAGGAAGGTAGGCATGGCATGGTTCAAGGTTCGAAAGAGTATAATAGTTTAAGTAAATCAAGGAGCGTTGTGAAAGTCCACCTTATTTTGGGCGCTATTTTTGGCTAATTACGAGCACCAAGGTGTTATTAAAATTTGAATTATCGCCCTAACGGTATACTTGACATATTGTCTTTCAATTAGGGATAGCCCTGCCGCCTAATTACATGTTTCCCGAAGAAATGTGTGGCTTGGAAATAATATCTTATTCATCCTTAACACATCTATTCTCATTTTCTGTCTACTGATAATTTCAACTTTTCAGCTTGTCTCGCTGTACGAAATAAAGCCACCGATTAGTAAGAAGAAAATGGTGGACATTACAAAGTCGGCAATGAAGGCCATCAAGTTTTATAAACACGTCGTCATGGGTGTAGAGAAATTCATTCAAAAGGTTCGTTCGCTCCTTTGTTCTCTCGTTGAATTAGTTTATAAATGACTCTTAGGAGGTTTTTTTAATGGAATTATCGCCTGCGAATATCTACAAAACTGATGCGTAGTTGATTATTCATACATCACTGGGAGAGTTGACCGCAAAAAACGTCCTCGTCGATTTTAAATGACGTATTTGCTGAGCAGTTTGCAGCAGATTTTTAGTATCCTTAACAGAAGAGTTTTACTTTATGAAAGCGTTTATAGGCAGGCGGCAGCAGTATATAAGAGAGGTCGTATGTAACGTGCTAGAGCCGAATACGAATTGTTAAATTGGTGCTTGCTTCTGGTTTAATACTATAGCTCAACTTTTCTCGTTCGAATTTGATGTGGTGCATAAAAATGAAGCACCCGTTCAGTTTTAGCATATACATTCAGCATAACCAATGATTGCGCATTGTTGCATATCAAAATTAGTGAAAAATAGCGATCAAGTGCATTTCAGTACTCACCGGCTCCGATATGTTTCACCAAGAGTAGCCAATTATTGCTTTTAAGCGGCTATTCAGTCCGTTTGTTCCTTAATTTATATTCCTCTCTATTCTTGAACGCGCTCAAACCAAAGCGTAGCATTGCTGCACGTCCAGTTTTATGCCCGACGCATATACGGGTAGATAATCTGCATCAGTTATGGTGTTGAGATTTGAATTTATTGTGGCTCGCAATGTGATGCAAAGGTCGCGTATTATTTAAAAAAATTAGCAATATGATGTTTCGTGTCGCGATTAACGTTTGAAAGTACGAATGTTAATGTGGTCGACGCAGTTTGAATATGTTCATAAAATTGCACTTTATTCGCATGCAAATCAAAATGTAGCAGTTTAAGGAGTATAAAGTAAATATTGTTGCAGTGTAAGTCAGAGTACAAGATACCGGGTCTTTATGTGATCGATTCGATCATTCGTCAATCGCGCCATCAGTTTGGAGGCGAAAAGGACGTATTCGGACCCCGATTCGCCGTCAACATGCTGACCACAATCAAACATCTGCTTCATTGTCCCGAGGATGAAAAGGTCTCTTCATATTCTATTTGATTTCTTGAGTTTGAACGAAATGGAACGCTGCGCCTAAGAATATTGGATATTTATTGAAGACAAATATTTTCCCCCTCATTTCAGGCGAAAAGTGGGAAAGCTTAGTGTGAAGGTTTCATTCTCGGGGCCGGAGGTATGTTGCGATCGCTTGTAAAGAGCGCCCCCTTCCCCTAGCTCTTCTCCTGTCCTCCTCCATATTCTGTAACAGTAAAAATACCCCGATTGCTGAATTCAGGTCTATGACTTGAAAATTGGTCACTTTCAGCTAGAGAGGCAAATCATGATATTTTTGTATGATAGCAACGGACAGCTTTTTAACCTGTACAAAATTTATATTTCATATGATTGGTTTTGTGCATGAAGATGGTATTTTGCAGCCAAAAATTGTCCGCGTTTTAAATCTGTGGAAGAGGAATCAAGTGCTGGATGAAGAGACCGTCGCCCCATTGTTACGATTTTGCGAAGAGCAGGGACTAGGTAAAACCTATTGGTTATAACCCATTCATTTATCAGAGACTAATCAATTTGAAGCATTAAAAGATGGAGAGCATGCTAGCCGCCTTTCAACTTTCTCAATGTTTAATTTTGTCAAAAATATTTCGAAAATCGAGTTTTCTTTATTCTATACAAGTATCAGCGAAAATATCTCGACTCTCTTCTCAGTGGCAACATCTACTTTATGTACTATATTAGTTACTTGCTGCATGAATAACAGTTTCGACTTTCACTTAGACTCTCCTGTATTGACGGAAGCAGGTCAGTTTGTTGAAGCTTTATTTTTTCGAGTTATTAATTTTGATTACGATATATATATATATATATTAGCAAAACACTTTTTTGCATTGCAGTGGTTGAGGCGATGCAAGTGGAGAAGACTGTGAAAGGCGATGCCGCCAATCCCCATCTCTACGGCAAGACGAACGTCGATAGTCCGATCAAAGAAGCGTCAACGCCGCCTCCTAGAACCGCCGTCAGTTTAATTCTCCTTTTTGTTATGTCCATTATATAAGGAATATTGCTCATTTAATTCGTTTGAAAAATTGCAGTTTTGCTATTTCGCTCACTTTGAGGATCGCGCTGTTCCATTCATATTGAGTTGTGTACCACAACTGCTCACTTAATTTGAAAAACACTTTCAAATTAACGCCCTATCTCCATAACTAATAACATTGACAGTTATACCGGTCGTAGATCGAGACATTCTCGTAATTCGTGATCTCGGTCGCTTGAGTGGTCATTTCGGGCCTCGTTGCGCCCTGACTTGAATATGGACATTTTGATTGTTGATTTGCATACAGGATACGATAGACCTGACGCCGAAAGTTGAGCGCGAGCTGGTCGGTTCATTGACGGTGATAACAGAGCGGGATATGGCTGAAGCGCTGCGGTCGGCCGGACTCGATCCCGCCTACGCGTCAGACCCCGTCGTGTTGGCACAGATGCAGCAGCTGACGAACACGCTGCTACAAAGCCAGCAAGAACAGGAGCAAATGCGCCAGGGCTCCATCAAGGTCGGTCGAAAACGCTTTCATTCAATTGATTGTCTCTTACAACGCATTGCGCAGAAAAATTGTGTATCTGAACGCTCGCTATTGCGCGCTTAAAAGATCGTTTTTTAGAATTTGCTGTCGCAAGATTACGACTACAGTGACGAGAGTGGAGACGAGGAATCGCCCAGAAAGGGACCGCCGCCACCGCCGCCGAAAATTTTGCCGTCTATTACGAAGAAAAATATAGCCGCGTAAGTAAACTGTCTTCTTTTCTACATGCTTAGGGGCAGAAATTGGTTGAGTTTCTATCGTTGGTTGCAGAAGAGCGAATTTAAATAATGTGTTTTCAGTGTGCGCTTATCTTTAAAAAATTACACAGCTGTTGCCATTGGTTATTTGCGAAATATTGATATTTATC
The DNA here is from genome assembly GCA_002796945.1 of Plectus sambesii. Taxonomy (NCBI): domain Eukaryota; kingdom Metazoa; phylum Nematoda; class Chromadorea; order Plectida; family Plectidae; genus Plectus; species Plectus sambesii. Next base: position 6,798 of record NIUQ01005037.1, read on the forward strand.
TCGTATAATATAATGAAAAGAAAACTCTACGGGTTAGTTAAATATAAAAGTGATATATTTATCGCCCCTATCTTCAATTTAGTGTTTGCGTCCGCCCATTAAATGGTATGCTTTTCATATCAGTCGCGAATTTGAAGAGGGATTCTCCGCCGAACATTTCTCGAGGATTTTTCATCTGACCAAATTGTACGGTTGAGGAGATGATCCCTATGTTTTCCTGTGGCATTTTGCTAATACTGCTGTAAAAATCGAATAGCATTCATTATTTATATATTTTGAAGCGATCGGGTCTATGTTACTCTTTAATCCGTCACTATCGCGTAATTATTGTTCGCTTAGTACATTTGTATGTACGCTTGGACAGTTGAGCATAACGAGTGAACTCTTCAGCGCGGCAAAGGATCTGTTGAAAGATCCGTCGGTGATCGCGCAGATCCATCAGTTGCAGCAGCAGCGTATGGGCCAACAGCAGCAACAACAGCAAATGAATGTGCGCCACTCAGTTCAGGGTCCGCCTCCAATGCTGCCGCCTATGATGTCCGGTATGTGGCGAATATTTGTTTCGCGTGCAATCGCGAAGGACGTATCTTTTTTGCTCGCTTTATTTCCTGAAAATGATTATAATTCGCGTCACGGCGTACTCTTTTTCGTACAGCAGTTTCTGTGCTACTTTGCGCATTCCTCTTGCATTTCATCCTGAGATGCGTAAATAAGAAACTAAATTCTTTGCATGTTGCTCCGTAAAAGTATTTAACCATTGCAAGTGCCACGTCCACCGCATGTAACTAGGATGCCGTTATTGATTGATTATTTAACGTGTGGCGCGCGTAATGCGCCGCCAAAGCGCCGCGACGCGGACTGTACGAGGAGCGCGTTGCAGGTCAGCCACCGCAGCATCATCAGCACGGTGGCGTTCCTCAACATTCGCTACCTCCTCCTTTCCCTCCGCACTTCAACGCCGCTCCGCCAATGGCGTTTCCGCCGCACCCCGGCCAGCCGATGCCGACATCGACCGGCCACCACAACGTGGGCGCGATCAACGCCATGAGCGCCGGCGATCGCTCGCCCGTCGACGATCGCTCCGACAGACGCTCGTCGTCAAAACGCAAGCATCGCGACCGGTCCAAGTCGCCCTCAAGGTTGATCCATTTAAAGGATTGAATCGATGTGCATCTACAGCTTTTATTAGGGGCGTTAACTCTTAGAAATCTCGAACTCGCATTTATAGGCCCTGCAACTCTTTATAATGTAAATACACAAAAATGGTGGAGGCGTCTCGAGCCCTATGAGTAATGCACTTTATCATATCGACACTGTTCTGTCATTCAAAGAGAATATACTTGCGCATAATACGTAGAGAAATGGGAAGCTCAGTGTTTCCAAATAAAATGGGAAATTTTATGTATCTTGGACATTAAGTTAATTTTCTTAATTATACTTTGTGCGCCAGACAATTGGGTATAAGGTTGTACTCCATTTACGTGTCGTTACCGCTTGAATATTGTCAGTACCGCACAGGAGCTGACTGTGGCCATATTTCGAATTGGCGTGTAAGCATGACTGATTTTATTAGCGATTTTGAAGGCCGTTGTGTGCGCCGAACGAGTTGCAAGAATACGATTGTTGCAGGGAAAGAGACCGAGACCGGCATAAGAAGCGATCGCGACGCAGCCGATCGGGCGATCGCGATGAACACCGCAGCAGAGACGACCGCCGCAGTCGGGACGCCGAAGACAACGGTCGATCGCGCCACTCGAAGCACTCGTCACACTCGCGCTCATCTCAGGAACGCGAACGCAAGAAGCTCGGCCTGCCTACTTCCCCCAAGGATGGACATGTCACAGGTTAGTATTAGTTTACTTTTCGAGCCACCAAAAACATGTGCATGCGACTAGCCCATTCGTTAGTACATAAATAATCCGTCGTATATTGTTAGTCTCTGCGAGTCTTCAACTGTTCTTTTGTGTTGCAAGCAAAATGTGAAGGAAACATGAATGAGACAGTCGAAATTGGGGTATCCTATGTAACTGTGATACATTTGAGAGAGAGTTGACATTTACGTATAGAGTAATTTATGCTTCACCAAGAGCAGCGAAGAAAGCACGAAGAGTGGGATAAAAATATGTTATCGAATTTTACCCGATATGGGAGATGTTTTTCTCTTCATGTGGTATGACAAAATTTTGGTTAATATCTGACTGTTTAATTAGGTCATTAATAAGCGAATTGATGCACAATCTTCAAACAATGATTTCAGTTGGCCTCTTGCTAAGACAGAATGACTTGAAAATTTCGGTAACTTGCTACATTTTTCAAAAATAGTAGCAATTTACAATGTGCCATAGTTATATGAATATACTAAGGAGAGTGTATTTATTTTTGTCCGATCCTTGCAGTTGCATCGCGAACGGTGTGGTTCGGCCGTCTGCCTCCAAACTGCCCCGACGACGCGATCAAGACGGCGCTGGTGGAGATAGGCGAGCCCGAGCGCATCAACATCATTCAGTCGCGCGCCTGCGCCTACGTCACAATGCCTGACCGCAAGAGCGCCTTCAAGATTATCGACAAGATGCAAAATCTGGTCATTGCCAAGAAGAATATCAAGGTGAGGAGTTACTTTTGACGCGAGGGATGGGAGAATTGCACTACCAAATTACTCTGCTTATTTATGAACTGTAATGGCACTATCTTAAAAACTTACGAGATGGTTTGGTATTGCAGTCTACTTTTTCTCTACGATGTTGGATAGTGTGATAGTAAATACACGCGACTTATATTTTCTTCTCTAATGACAGCGTTACCACTTGTGTAAATGCTTGATTGTATGATCGAATTGTGTTTGTATTACAGCTGGCGTGGGCGAAGAACAACGGTCTGCAGGACGACAAGTATAGTATGTTTTGGGATGTGGACCGGGGCGTCGCGCAGATACCCTACGAACATCTGCCCAAAGAGCTCTCGCGACTACTCGAAGATGGCCATCTCGACCTCGACACGTTGCCGCATCACTTGAAAGGTTCATGCCAATACTGTTTGACAGCGATTAGCTCGAACACACAAATCCGGCCCGAAGGATTCGCCGAGTGCTCAAATATTACTCATTAAAGTCGTTAGGTCTGATATACGCTGAGTAGCTCTAGACTTGACGCTGATTTACGTAAAGGACGGGCGCGAACGTGAATCGTTTCGATCAACCGGGGGGATGCGACGGCCAAGTGAGGGTGCCTTTTCGAAAAGACAGACATGGGGAAGATCCTTATCCTTGTATTTTCGACGACCAAAAAATTGGGGCCTACACATTTCCCCCTCCCGCTATCGTCCGCCACCAAGGCAAGATAATGTATTGTTCGATTGGTCTGGTCCGCACCCATAGTTTAATGTTATTACGAGTCCAATTGTCCAAGCTGAGATACTTGGTAGAATTGATTATGCGAAGCATCGGCAGTAGGAGTATGATATTGTTTAGCGTCCATTCCAACAGGTGTCGCGTTATTCGATCAGAGATTGAGATATTGAGAATCTTTTTTGTTCTTCTGTTATAATTTCCTCATTCGGACAATTGATACAGCCTTCCTGGCCCGTTTCAATAGCCATATGAGAAAATTTTAATTCACTCTCAGGTCTCTCACTCCTTGACGCAGCCTACGTTGACGATGACGCGTTTAGTTAATTATATTGACGAAATGTGCAAAGTTGGTCGCCTTTAGGCAGCTCTTATTTGGCGCAATATAAATCGTTTGAGGCTGCGATATCGCTCGAAACTGATCAAGTTTGATTGTTGTCTGCGATTAAAGTTATTTGGAATATTCATCCTAAGCAACGAAGTTAGTCTTGTCGATTCGATTATCTTATACCGCATTTAATTTTAAATAGTACGCTTTAATGATAAATGTTATGTGAATTGTTGCTAAAAATGATTTATACTTTATTTGTTTCATTCAATTTTTATTTTTGAAGGACTGTACACGGAAAAGGGCAAGGCAGAGAGTCAAGACTCGGCGTTGAACAGTTCCGCAATAGGCGATCCGTCGGTCGCCTCGGCAATGGCCGCATTCTCCGCTTTTCCATTCGGTGAGTTATCGCATAACTTTGAGTCTTTATCTGAGAGTTAAAAATGGCTGCTATTTTGTGCGTGTTGCTTCTTGTTCGATTTTCACATAGAAAACAAAGTGCTCTCGTGTTGGCGCCTGTGAAAATATTTCCACATCATGCTTTCGATTTCTGGGTGTCTCCATCACGGCCAAAGTTGCATTTGTCGATCACTTTCGGGACCGGCAAATTCTGATCGATATACGCCAATTTGCCTATGTTTGCAATGTTCTCCCTGAACTAAAGATGGGATGTGGGATCGCTTCAGACTATAAACTTTGCGTGTCTATGTACACGTCCTAATAAACTCCTTGCTATAAGGGAACCCGCAGGGCCTATTCGAAGCATAAAGTCCAAAGTCTAAGAGCCAAGCAAGCTAATCCGTTTCTAAATTTAAATATCTTTTCTGCTTTTGGATGAAATTTGCGCTAATTATAAATTTTATTAATTGAATTCTTCCGTACTGACATAATACATGCTATTTTTGGTTGTATGCCACGATCCAAAATTTAAAAATGGATTTCCTTAGTCATGAAACACATCCGCGAATCGTCGAATTGAGTCAACTAAGCGGATTCTATTTTTACGTTTAGTTAACAGTACGGCTCCGTTGATCGAGAATGTTCGGGTGCAAACGATAGGTATTGGGCCGGTTTCACATCGCGTACTTTAGCTAAAGTCGTACTTTACGCAATGATAAAGGATAGGCCTTAAGTACGACTTTAGCTAAAGTACGCGATGTGAAACCGGCCCATTGTGTCGTAGTTGCGTATTCTCGTTGCGTTTCGCCGGGAATACGAAATAGATAGTTTGTTGTGTTTTATCTCCTAAAAACCATTACGACGAGTGCCGCCGCATTCAAACTCGTCGTATCTCCAGGGCGCGACTCGGATATCGTTAAACGGCTTTGTTCAAACGTGTGCAGCAGCACTTGAGGATCGACGAACGGCCTGTGATGCGAACTACACGTTGTTTATCG
>NIUQ01005038.1:0-11970 GCA_002796945.1 Plectus sambesii
GCGAAATTTGGGTTTTCTTTCAGGATCTGTAAAATCAGTTTCTGAGATCGGATTTTGATGATTTAAAAAAGAAAATTTAAGTTAGATAGAGCCCTATAAGATGCCGAAAGCCGCATTGAATTTCATTGATTATTACCGGAGTTTTTTGCCTTCAAACTTGCCTCCTTCGGCCGAAAAAAGTGATACTTTTTAAATTGATCATATCTCAGCTTAAAATAAACGAAATTTAATGAAACTTGACATGCATAAATAGTAATAGTACTAGCATAAGTGTGCAAAGTTTTAGCTTGATTGGTTAAGCTGCTGTAGAGTTATTCGAAACGCAAATGATATATATTAGACGCGCTGAAATCTGTCCGCGCGCGCCGTTTGTCGAAATTAAATGCAAGGTTGACGAAATCAAATGCAAGGTTGACGAATTCAATTGCAAGACTGACGAATTCAATTGCAAGGTTGACGAAATACGATGCAAGGGGGTGTAATACCCGAACGTTCGATTTACGGACCTCTAGCTTCTCTTATAAAGGCTAATATAGCATAAATTATTCGTCAAAATATTCTCTATAAAAATTCGTTTTTTTCATATGGACTAAAAACGACATTTTTGTCCAAAATACCGTCGATGCACCTCATTCCGGCCACTTTGATAAGACTGAATAATTAAACAACTAAAACTAAAAAAATCGAAGAACAGTATATCACTGGAAAGCCCGAACGACAAGCTTTCTTTTGGTTACAAAATTTACTAGATTTATTGTCTGAATACAGAAATAAAACGATTGATTCGAACATACTCAAATTTTGCAGCAGTTTTTTCTGCGGGGCGTAGTGATAAATTTCCTTTGAATATAACTTTTCGACAAATCATTTTCAATTAAAGCTTGATATATGATTAAAATCTACTTTTCGCCAGCTACCATTTGGTATAATGGACGATTTTATTAGATGAATGAGAAACTTTTGAGAAGCTGTCAAAGAGCAAAGTGGCCTGAATGAGGTTCACCTTTTGGCCGTTAAACAATGTAGGTACGCGTCTTTCAGAGCGTATATCTCCGCCAATATTTGTCGGTTTGATATGAAATTTCGTATATATACTCCTTAATACTATAGTAATCGCTTCCTATCACAAAATTTGTGCGAAAAGCTTTAATATTCACGTAATCGTGATTATTCCCTAAAAGGGCCCGAAATGAGGCGCATTGACGGTACCGTCGGTGGACCTCATTCCGGTCGGGCCCTCATTCCGGTCACTTTGATAAGATTGACTAATTAAACTACTAAAACTAAACGGAATTGAACGAACATTATATCACTGGAAAGCCTGAATAAAGAGCTTTCTTTTGGTTACAAACTTTATTAGATTCATATTCTGTAACAAAAAATATGGTAGCCGATTCGAGCACACACAAATTTCGCAGCAATTTTTTCCGCGGGAAATAGAGCTAAATTTCTTTTGATTATAACTTTTCAACAAATCAGTTTCAATTAAAGCTTGATATATCATTAAAATCCACTTTTCACCAGCTATCATTTGGTATAATGAACGAATTTTTTGGATGAATTAGAAATTTCTGAGAGGCTGCCAAAGAGCAAAGTGACCGGAATGAGGTTCACCTTTTCGCCGTTAAACGGCGTGGGTGCGCGTCTTTCGCAGCGTATATCTTCGCGCATAGTTGTCCGTTTGACGTGAAATTTCGTATATATACTCCTTAATACTCTAGTAATCACTTCCTATCACTAATTTTCTACCAGAAACTTTAATTATTACGTAATCGTGAATATTCCCTAAAAGTGACCGGAATGAGGTCCACCTACGGTAAATAGTTTCTTTTAATATTTTGTTCCCGATACGGTAGCGCACTATTTCAAGGTTCGCAGCCAGTTTGAGACTGGTTCAATATTCTGAGTTGTTTAATTTGGGCACCATTATGTTGTTTTGTAAATTAGACGTAAATGAACTAATTTTTTTCCGATTGTTTCCATAGATATAGGTAGCCACTATGACCGATCATTTGAGCTCGTCGAATTCTGTACAGCTGTTCGCGAGATTCCACTTGGTTCCTTGTACTATAATCCGGGCCTGATTAAAATTAAAAGAAACGAGTCCGAGCACTACCGCGCACGGCTGACTCACTATTCCGAAATCCGCATTCGAACTTTCGAGATTCGCAGTGAGTAGCCCTGATGCTGTTTGTATTTTCCAGTTCAAGGCTTGGCGCGCTGCGCAATCGATAGACGGCTACGACGCGACGTAAACAACCGTTGTGGTGCGTAGCTTGGCAAAGCAAAGAGCTGTTTTGGAGTCCTCGACGATGTCTATTGCCCGGGCGGTTGCGGCTGTGTCGCGCCTGTCGCCAAAGTCATCGGCGCTCCTTATTTGCGACATGCAAGAGAAATTCAGGTATGTTCTAGCTCATCGCGTTTATTTCTTGAATCGAATATGGAACACAGCGATTCGTAGAAAATGATAGAATGAAGTTTGGTAGCTCTTTAGAGCAGTATGACGTGTTGTAAGCGTTGTTTACAGAGAACTATTGAGCAAAGTAATACTGAAGTAAACAAGTCTGGCGGCGTACGTGCGCGCCTTAAAATTTGCCATTTGATTATAATTAAATGCTGTTTTAGTGTAAAACTCTTGTCCAGTTTCTCTCTTACATCGTCATTTTTCTCCTTTTACATCTTTATTCTGTATTTTACACCCATACTCGCGCTGAATTAAAAGTGTAACTTTATTTATGAATTGCTAATCATGAAGCTTTCATTGAGTGATTTCAGGAACCACATTTGCTATTTTCCCGAGATCGTCGAAGTGCAATCTCGCCTTTTCGAAGTGGCGAAAATCCTTAACGTGAAAGTGATAGCTACTGAACAGTCTACCAAAGGTTGCCTTTTTATACACTTCATACGTTTTTTTGCTACATACATCGTCTTCATCATAATTCGTCGTTCTTGCATTCCAGTTTGTCAACTTTGCATTAAGTTTCGTTATCTCATTATTCAATTGGAAAGCCGGTTCGACGAAATTGAATTTAAGGGTTACGAAATCGAATGCATGAATGACGAATTCTGATGAAAGGCGGTTTAAATTATACTTTTTACGCAATCTTCCATAAAAGGCGCTTTATCTTGCAACGTGTATCATGCCAACTGAAATACCGCATTTATCGCGTTAAACATTAAGTAAACTAGAATAGAATGTCAAAATTTCTTCGCTAGTAACAACGCGACAAACGGAAAACCCTAATGCGATTTTTTTAATGTAATAATCTGGACATGCCACGATACTTTCTTATTTATTCTTTGCTCAGATAGAGCTTGTTTCGACGAAAATAATACAGAATTGGGACTCTATCTCATCAACTGAATATTTTAAGGCTAAGTTCCACTTGATTTGGCTTCTCGTTGAACAGCCAAATAGTAGAATTCGTTTATATCGGTTTAGCTTATACAGGACAAATTTTGCCAGAGCGAATATTCCCGTACAATGAAGTTCGTTTATGTCATTAAAAATCTTCTGGGTCACCGAAATGCCGGTATAAACGCATTTCACTGTATAATCCAAATTTCTTAGTCAGTAACATAGAGCCGCATGGAACACCATAACTTGCTTTATATCGAAAACTAATATGATCACGTTAGCTGCGGCTGTTAACCTTTATCGCTATGAGACTAACCATTCACTTTCTTGTTACTGATTAAGAAATTATGACGATATAATCCACAGCAACATTTCATTTCGCTGATGTTTAGCCCTCGGTCACACAGTCTCTGAACTAGGTCTGGACCGCTCAAATGTGCCAATCATCGAAAAGACGAAATTTTCGATGTGCGTGAAGCCGGTGGAAGAGCAATTGGGACCGGAGATTAAGTCGATCATCCTGTGCGGCATCGAGGCGCACGCCTGTGTCTTTCAAACCGCCTTCGACTTCCTCGCCAAAGGACTGGCCGTCCACGTCGTCGCCGACGCTACCTCGTCACGCGGCATGCCCGATCGGTATGTTTTTCGTTGAAAAATGACAAGCGCCTCACACCAGTAGGCGAATATTTACCATTGTCATGGAAAGCATAGGGACTAAGAAGCGCTAAGAGGCTGCACCTCTATATTTTTGCATGGCAGTGGTAACATTCACCTTCTAGTGTTAGGCACTTGTTGAAAAATGTAGCCTTTTCATTCTACTACGCGATGCTGCTTATTATTAAAGCAAAATCAAGTCAAAAAGGATGTAGACCAACTGCCAGGTATGTACACCATCTTCACTTTAATAAGGACACTTTCCAAGTCGAATCGATATAAAAATGTCATATTTGATTTGGAAAACGTCCTCTTTATTCAGAAAGTGTCCTTAATCAGGCGAATATGGTATAAATGTTGGGTTCTGAATCTTTGCAATCAAATTTAGGTTTATATGCTATTCTTTTTGAGTCTCCCTTAGCAAATTTCGTACAGTTGCAAGCTAGTCCATGATGTTATTGCAGGATGTATGCGTTCAAGCAAATGGACAAGGCGGGTGCGATCATGACGACGAGCGAATGCGTAATTTTGGGCCTCATTGGTGACGCCGATCATCCCAAATTTGGTGAAATTAAGAAGTTTGTTCTGACTACTGCTCCTGATTCAGGTCTACTCACTGGCGCAGAGCCGCCCTCGAATACTTCCTCTAGTTCGTCCTCGAATACTTCCTCTAGTTCGTCCTCGAATACATCCTCTAGTTCGTCCTCTAATACGGCCGCTATATCGTGATTGAGGCAGGCTACCTTGCTATTTTGCTCCCACAATTTGTTGATTTATCGTGTCCGAGAAAAACCTCACTTTGTTGTCAATCTCATAGCGCCCGGTGATACCCTCCCTGTTTCTTTCTAGTGTGTCACTGCGCAGTGGTAAAGGATGAGTTTATTGAATGTCCGCTCGCTCTGTACTTAATGAAATGAATTGAAGTCGATTGCGCAAAGCGCATAAATGTACTCTGTGCAATTACCATGTATTAATTCGTTTGCTGAAGAAAAATGTACAGCACATTGTTCTGGAAACTTTATCACGTTACATTGGAAAGTTTCCACCCCTGTTGATCGTGAAATATAGTTTGAATGAAAGTTCAGCATGCAAATAATGGTGTAAAAATGAATGTCAGAAAAGAAATACACTGAGCACGGCTAATAATTTTAAGTTGCGCACGAAACTTTTTGCGATGACTGTGGGTTGTCATTGTCATTGCGAAGGGCAGCCAGTCTAACTTCAAATCGGCCAGTATATAAGTCTGAAAATGGAAGATCCAAGTTGGCAATCGCATCGCTCCGTGATGGTTTTGAGGTTGATTTCGGTTGGTTCGGTGTTCGGGCTCGATTGTCGCTCTGTTCATGAAACTTGTGTTTAGTAAGAATGTGCTCGCAATCTTCAGTTCTTTGTTGGTGTTTTTTGAAGTCATCCGCTTTATTGCGACCCACCTCTCTCTGTATCGGACGCATTCATCGCCTTCCAGCAAAGCTCCTCCCTTTTCTTTACCCAGAAGATTTTGTATGGAATCCCATTTTACCGCCGTAAACAATCAAATGTTTAAACTAACTATTAGAAGCCAAGGAATACCTGCTCAACTATGACCGACACCGTTGTGATTGTGCCCACTGTAACCCAATTTGACTCCAGCCTTGGTTAATCCCTCCCTTCCCTCAACTTTATTCTCACTATCATTACGCTTCATGTTAGCGATTCGTTTTCATATTATGTGTTCATAAACTAACTAATATAATGCACTAACTCGTGCAGCTCTACCTGTTTCGTGTGTAAATATAGTTTTTTTCCATTTATATAAAGAAATAGCCTACAGCAATTATTAGTCCATTTCAACCTCTTATTTTGAGAAATTCATTCGCGTGTAGGACGATGACGACCATTTTTAATGAGCAAGTATAAAAGCATAGTCATCGATTCGTCGAAACGGAAAGATGATTTGTCTCAAGGAGTGACTGATTTATGAATAAATTCTTCTATTAGATCTAGAAAATATTTTATAACACTTTTCCACTTTTCGTAGACTTTCATGACGTTTCTCATCGTTAGGATGTTTGTTAACTATAGAAAATTTGAAAAGCCTTTAAAGCTGCACCTTCATAGTATGATGAAGGTGTGCTCGCAGTGGGCAATTCCTCTATGATTTATCCTTCGCAAAATGTCCAGGCGCTTATGCAGAATTTCAGTTAATAGAATATGCAAATATTTGATTCGGAATATAAAGCGGTGGTCACAATGCGACAACATTTTGTAGCCGGGCTACAATTGTGTCCCGGCCACAGGATACAAAAATTTTGTATCCTGTGGCCGGGACACAATNTAGCCGGGCTACAATTGTGTCCCGGCCACAGGATACAAAAATTTTGTATCCTGTAGCCGGGACACAATTGTGGCCCGGCTACAAAATGTTGCCGCATTGCGACCACCGCTTAACGTTATCGAAAGAGCAAATGTTTTGGATCAGTATAGAATTCGAACTCAATCGTGTAAAAACGGTACTAAGACAACGATTAAGTTGACCGGAAAGAATTTATGTTTTTGTGCCACTGAGTTTGAATGCGCATAACTCACTGAATACGCAGTCAATTTGAGTGCAGTTTCTTTCGTTCGAAAGAGCAGCTTATAACTTAGATTTCCTTTTTTTAATCATAAGAATATAGTCACAAATAAATCATTTACGAACTTTTTACGGACATGCACAGTTTCACATTTTTTCTCGTCTGTCACACGTTTCTCGCGCACTTTCGTCTGCTTGCGGTTAAAATTGCATGAGAGACGCGCGAAAATCCGAAATTGTGCTTGTTCGTAGAAAGTTCGTAAATGATTTATTTGGGACTATATTCTTATGATTAAAGAAAGGAAATCTAAGTTATAAGCTGCTCTTTCCCACGAATGAAACTGCACTCAAATTGGCTGCGTATTCAGTGAGTTATGCGCATTCCAACTCAGTGACAAAAAAATGACTAGACTTTCCAGCCAACCTTATACGTACGCCACATATAGGACCAGCTAGAAGTAAATGCCCGCGCTACGCTGAAAAAAGTGAACTCATGGGAATTTTGCGCTTAGGGCGCGCGTTCGTATCTGCGCTGAAGAATTTCAAAGCGATCTAGACGAAAGCTGAGTTCGATGTATAAAATAATACAAATTTCGCAATAGTTTCACAGTGCCCCCACTACTTTTCCTTTGCTCTACTTTAAAGTGCGCTTAATATATTTTCTTTTATTTAAGTGGCATTCTTTTTTCGAGACGGTATTAAAATTTCAAACCTTGAGCAACCTTAGTCGCTTTTTTCATCAATTGTTTTACGTTATAGACTTCATGCTGAACATTTATAAAGCATTTGAACGCTCGAACCAGTGTCAGCTTGGTCAGCATTAAAAAATATGTGTGCTTGATATCTTCCCTTCTACCTGTACTGCGCATGCGTTAAGACCGAAGCGACGCGAGCGCATCTTTATCTATTGTTTGCATAAAAGACGAAACAAAGCGAGCTATTAAGCGACTGCTTTATTGTCGAAATGCCAACCGTTGGGTATTATTTATCAGGCAGAGCTAAAATGACGAGCCGCAGCTAATTTCGGATGCTGAACTAATTGCTTTGCATAAACCTTTGCATTTGACGTCACATATGTACAATGAAGTTCCTCTTAACGAAACGTGTTGATTTCAGGTTTACAAGCAGGTCCTCTAATATGTATATAACGTTTTTGTGGACTGCGCCTTCCGTCTGATCGTCGACTTGTAATTTCAGCTCTATTATGATCAATATCTTGAGGTAAAACATAAGGACAATATTGTGGCTGTTCGGTTCAATTTGGAGCATAATATTATATCTTTATTGTTTGAAGTTAAGAGGGAAGTAGCAATACTGAGTAGTCACAATCTCAAGTTAAACATTTTCGAGTTATCCGGTTGAATCTTTTGCTTCGTTTTTGATCGTTATAGCCTAGTGACGACCCCTATATTTTAGTGACCTTTTGTTCGAATCGAGGTAACGACCGCTTATCACATACATAAACAAGTTTAAAATTGTACCGCACTATTAGTATCTCAAATGGAGGTCAACAAAAACCATGCCGCACATTCTTGAGATAATTCTGTTTTTACGACACGGCTTGGGGCATGATGGGCGTACATTTAACTCGTGAACACTATCACGCGATTCAAGACAACTCGTTGCCAACTGACAGTTTGCTTAAAGGGCGGGAGATGATATGACTTCACTTGGTCTCTTATACAATATCTGACAACTGTGCTTGTAAAAATGGCAACAGCTACTGTTTGCCAATGCCGTTGCGTTAACAATCGTTAGTTGGTCATGGTCAAGTCATAAAACGTGCAAAGGTTGTTTGGTCACCATATCTAAAATCTAACGCTGTAATCGTCAGAAAAGCGCAGATATGAGTTCGGGCCAAAACCGTAGACTATATCGAAGTACATCATGTGATATAAAAACTATCTTTTCCAATGACGGCTCAGTGCGACAGCTCCAAAAATACTTAAAAGAAATAAAATCAGAGATTAGCAATTAAAGAATTATCAATATGATATTGTCTAAATTGATAGTAGCTGTTGTTAAACAATACCCTTTCCCTTTTTCAGCTTCACAATAACGAAAATCTCAGTTACTTTACCTACGCGATCATTTAGAAATGCTGGTACCGGAGTTTATCAAGATTACGCCCCGGGGCGCTGACGAAAAAAGGTGCTTTTTGGTGGTCACGTGAAATTCAAAATTACGCCCCGGGGCTTAATTTCGCGAAGGGCCTAAAAACGTAATGCAACATAGTATTGTTGAAATACCACCGTCAGCTACTATTTTACTATAGTAAAATAACGTTGAGCCGCGAAAGTTGACCATATTCCCGCTAATTCGCAATTAAATGCAGTATTAGTCGCATATTTACTGATATAGCAATGGGAAAATTCCGAGAAAAAAATGCGCAGACAGTACTATTTTGTGCTGTCGAACGAACACTTTTAACTCCGAAATTACGCCCCGGGGCGAAATATCGAGAAGGCTTTCAAATTTACGCCCCCCGGGGCGTAAATTTGGGGGGGCGTAATTTCGAGAAAACCCGGTAGTAAATTTCTGCACACGCACAATTTACGCTCGCAGCCTCTCCTGAGGAATCTCCCACATTGCTTAGAGAGTTTGCACTAAAACATTTTGTTCTTCTGGCGGAATTAAAGGAGATCTTGCCCTTCAAGTCGCCCATATAAAATAATCGAGTGCATACAATTTGAGCCAACTAAAGGGTCTCTCATAGCCGTAATCTTCTACGAAAAGTGGCAATTTGCCGTTTCAGTCATTTTTCGGATTTTATCGCTTCAGCGAAAGGACCCTCATTTACATCTGATTTTAATAATCTTCTTTATATTGATTAGGACATAGAAACGGAAAAAATTCTCCAACAGGCAGCCATACTGCTCAAGCTCGAATTGATATAGCAATGTGGAAAATTTCTCAGAAAAGGTTACGAGCCGCGAGCGATGCGAATCATCGTAGTTTATTTTGCCAGCATTTTGCACACGCGGCGGCCATTTCGAATAATATTTTGTGACTTTGTTTTCGATACTTTGATGTTATATTTCGGCTATTTTTTTTGTTTGATTTTGCTTTTGTTCTCACATAAAATAATTTTATATTTGCCAACGGACTTTTCTACCACCTAGCATAGAGCAAACTACTGGGGTTTTCCGAGTACATGCTCAATGGAATTGTATTAATAATCGGTACCTTTTGCGTCTCTACCTCGTCCCCAAATAGAAGGCGATGGGCTTATATTTGGGGAATTCAATTGCTTAACGCTGTTTGCAGTTATAAACCAAAAAGCAGAGAGCAAAGATCCTTCGATGTTTTTTCTTCTTTTTATTTATTCTTACATGTAAACGATGAAAAATCTCTTGATTTTTGCAAATCCAGGTTGAGAATATGCTATTGGTACGTATATTGCAATTTAAATAATTTAATTTCATATATAAATGATGGTCTTTTTCGGCTTTAAATAAAAGCCTATATGGCCTTCTGTTTGGGGAGGGGCTTATACTTGGAAAAGCCCGGTACGACGATTGTACTGAATGATACGAGAGTTCCGATCGGTTATTACTTTTAAAAACTTTACCCATACATCTTGGACTGAACTGATAATTAGACACTTCTTCCAGCGTTTGGATTTCGGCTCAGAGAAGTTTACATAATTTGGACAACTGACGACCGAGGCTTAACCTAAAAAAACATGAAGGGCATTCAGGCAATTACCGTATTTCTTCCAATAGACGCCCTCCCTCCAATAGACGCCCCCTCCAATAGACGCCCCCCCCTCAAGCGTAGGTTGAAATAATAGACTCCCTGGGCGTCTATTGGAAGAAATACGGTAACCCTCATAGTTACCATAACGAATAAAGCAGCAACATGCTTTGAAAAAAGGGAGACGCGTTTAATCAATTGTGGAAATAAAGCGAGGAGCAATAAGGAATTATCGGGATTAAGAAGGGTTGCATAATTCATATTGAGATTTTCCTTCAAAATTCTGAAGACCATTATGCGAAAATTTCACACATTTAAATTAAAATCATATCAAAAATCGGCAGCTTAAATTGTTGGGGTGATCAAGTGTATCGTCACGGTAATTTGATTCAATCAATTGTCAGTGATTCAATCGTCAAGGCGGTCAACAGCACAACCGTAATTATATTAGCAGGTAACAGGTCCTGTTACGTTCTCTGGATCAATTAAATGTGCGATAAATTCAAATTTTTTCTTGAGGAGGCTTAAAGCCTTGTTTGAAAATGGATCTGCTGCTTGATAGTGCTTCGATGATTATCATAATGATAGGGGTTAATGCTTTAGCCTATCAAACACATCTATAGGTACTATGTCTCTGTCATTAATGTCCAAGTTGTACTTTTATTTAATTATTCTTGCGCTGGTAGAAAAAGTAATCAGTTTTTTTGTTCAGTCCAAGAATTACCGACAAAATCGTCTAATTCAAAATCAAAAACCTATCTGAACTTGCGTTACAGCCTGTTTCACTCAGAAATGACAATATCATTGCAATATATGTACGATAATAGTTTGTCGACAATAATTAGCATAAGTATATTCGTTCTTTTTTTAATAATACATCATAAGTGTATGCTTTCATCATCGTCAGGCTGGGAAACAGCAATCGATGCTCAAATTGTTACAGTGAAACCCGGATATAAGAGACAGCTTGGGAAATTGAAAAAAGTCTCTTATATCCGGGGTTCTCTTATATGCGGGGTCGGCCATTTTGTGCAATATTTTCTGTTAGAAACATATCAAATACTGTACTAATGGTTAGAACCTATTGTTCATCGAATAAAAGAACAATTTTAGAACGATTCGAGCATTTTAAATCACGAAAAGTAATTATTAATCTTAGATTGAACGTGTTTACGGTGAAATTGCACACAGGGAGAGTCAACTAAAATTAAGCTATGGACGAGTTTACTGACCCACATGTTAGTTGTCACCACTTTGTTTTTCTCCGCCTTTTTCGGTCGAAACACAAGTATAAGAGCACACTCGAATATTTAATTTGAAGCATGCGATCTCAAGTAGTATGTAAAACCGGTGCATGGTAGCAAAAGGTCGAGAGTTCGATTCCCACATCCCCTGTGAATCTCCTAAAGTGAACTCGAACATCATAGGAATCGAACCCGCGACCTTTTGCTTACTAAAGCACCCGTTTTACCGCTTGAGCTAGCAGGTTTTCGTTATTTTATGGGGTGCTTTCTCTTATATCCGGGTCTTGGCCACAAAATCCGCCAAAAAAATGTCTCTTATATCCGGGGTTCTCTTATATCCGTGTCTCTTATATCCGGGGTCGACTCCTGTGCTGTAGCAAAGTACAGGTGCACGGGAAATCGCAAAATGTCTCTTATAACCGGGTGTCTCTTATATCCGTGTCTCTTATATCCGGGTTTCACTGTAT
>NIUQ01005039.1:0-11869 GCA_002796945.1 Plectus sambesii
TTGAGAAATTTTGTTCACACTTCGCAGTGTGGTTTCTACAACTTTATGCGCACTGCCCCGAGAGATTTACGGACGGGTACGCTCAACGGTCATCGGATTCATGCGCGCAGTGCTGAGAGAAGAACTCGACTTTTGGTAAACTTTCTTCGTATCTTATGACGCACAAACACGATTAATTGTCGCGATCGCACATGTGCGTAGTTTTAGACCTGTGACGAATTTCGTTTACACTCTATTGCGACGTGTATAATTTTAATCGGAGAAATCTTGAGAAATTCTATTCACGCTTCGCAGTGGTTTCTACAACTTTATGCGCACTGCCCTGAGAGATTTACGGACGGGTACGCTCAACGGTGATCGGGTTTATGCGCGCAGTGCTGAAAGACGAACTCGACTTTTGGTAAACTTTGTTCGTATCTTNGTGTATAATTTTAATCGGAGAAATCTTGAGAAATTCTATTCACGCTTCGCAGTGGTTTCTACAACTTTATGCGCACTGCCCTGAGAGATTTACGGACGGGTACGCTCAACGGTGATCGGGTTTATGCGCGCAGTGCTGAAAGACGAACTCGACTTTTGGTAAACTTTGTTCGTATCTTATGACGCACAAACACGATGAGAGAATTACACTGCGCTGCGACATTTACACACCAAATAGTGGCATATGGCCCTGGGCATAGAAGTAACATCGTCCGCATGTCCTCACTACTACTACTGACCTTTGTGTCTGATCAAGCGAATGCGTTTCCGCTATTAAGGCTTCATTTTTTATCTTAAAATGTTGCAATTTAACTATTTCTTAATTCAACCGCCTGCAGAAATTTGCTAACAAGCTTAGAATTTCAAATTTTTAGTAAAATCCGTTAACTGTGGTCCTGAACAGATTCTCATCGCCTCTCTGGCCTCAATAAAGATGCGGTAGTAAATTGGTTAAACAAACAAAGATTTCAAACTATTATATACGTCTTAAGAAATCAATTTTGCGTATGTACCATGTTCACTTCAATATGAGCATTTTTCACACTGATCAACTATGAAAACGTCTTCTTTGAGTTTGAAAGTACCTTTATTAAAGTGAAAATGTTACACCTGTTACTTGAAGTAAATAGAACTCATGCCTCAACAAAGTGCTGATTATTGATCTGGTGCAGCTCAATCATTAGTAGTGCGGCGTAAGGTGGAGCATGCGGTTGCATTGCACCAAGGTTATTGAAAAGCGCCGCTATTGTTGAATCGTGCTGAAATATTAACTGATCCAAAAAAGCAAGAAAGAATAAGCAAATACAGACCGCGGAGTACGCATAGAACTTAGCGATCTTGTTTTGAAGATGCAACGTTTGATTGCGCATGCGCGAAAGTATGTCACCGAGTAACAATCCTAAAACAAGGACATCTAATCAAATCAAATTAAAGAAATTTGTGCGAAGATTGTGGATCGTAGAGATATTTTCCCGTAAGTGAACGCCAAATTTGTGTTACAGATCACGAAAGTTTTCAGTTTTTTCCAAGAGTTCTACTAAAAGTCCCAAAGACCAAATGAAATATTGCTGATGCTCATTCAAAAAGTTCGCCCAAGCTTCCTATAAAGTTTAAAAAACTGATTCCTCCTCGCAATCGTTGAATTTCGAAGGTTGGAAATGTCATTGTGACGGTTGAATCGTATACTTCGGCGAGCTCCTTGAAAATGGTCACATTCATCCATTTGGGCCATGATTGTGTCTTTTTGTGAAAGCGCTGAAAGAATTAATCATAGGGTTCGAAGTCAAAGTTTATTTGTGCGCTATAACATTCTGTTGCAACTTTCTTTCTGCATGCTATGCATACAATTCGCATAAAAGTATGCTTGGTACTTCCATTAATTTAAAGGTTTCCCGCAGGAGGCTATTTTATAAAAAAGTTTAGAATTGAAAATCGTGGAACTGAGTCTCCGTTCTGCATAGTCGTCATCACGTTATCGTATACAAAACGGTACTCAGGTAAAATTGAGGCTCAGTTTCTCAGCTCTCAACAGTTTCATCATATATTTGCAAAATTGCTTTCATATGCAAAACCATCCATCTCAGTCTACGAACCTGGCAATTTAATAAATCGAATACGTCGTAAACATCGTTGTACAACTGCAGCGTCCTATTCAAACCCGTTTTCTGGCCCAAAAATGTCAGCAGTCTCGCATATTTTTGCTCGATCCGTCTCAGGTCAGATGAGCTCTTCTTGAAATCCTCGAAGAGTTGAGTGGCTGCTGGACATGGTCGCTTTGTCCACAGCATCTGCAAGCAAACGTAACAAATGGAATGGTTTATTAAAGAAATCGAAAAACTTTTCGCACGTCTTATCGTCTTCCTGCTGGATCAGTGTTGCATTTTAGAGGAAGTAAGCACGATCAAGCAAGAAAAAATATTGTGTATATTGAGGCATTCAATATTTCACTAAACCATGGCCTTTTGTTCAATTCGAAAATCTAAATTGCACCTAGTGCCATATTTATTCAAATGCATCCCCACAGATGCATAATTCAATATGCCGACATTGCAATCGAGAGTAAGATTGCTTTTTTTCAATTCTACCAATCTAGGGCTGTCATTGAATTAATACGCTATTTTACTACATAAAACCAAATTTTTAAATGGACTTATTGCAGTATTCTGCTTTTAATTTGATGCAAAATCGTTAACTTACTGGATCATTTTCTTTTGGCACGACTTGAATAGGCACTGGCTGCCATCGAATCTGTTTGTTCCACAGTTGGTCACCTTCTGGTTCGAATAGGCCGGCCATATTTGCCGATGCCGACATTATGGCGCGATTGAAACTTGAACTGCGCACGTAAATCTGAAATTTCCGATTGCCATTAAGGAAAAGCTTCCAACTGGCTACGATTTCAATGAATTATCAATAATGACCAAAACTATATGATGTGCTATGTCCGCCGGCGAAAATATCTTTTAACTAATTTAATTTAAAAAATAGTGTGATCTTGGTTGCTGAAATTTTGAATCCGAAAAACTATGCGTTACACTAAGGCTGACGTCAATAAGATATATTAAAAAAGTGGCTGACATTCGCTTATCAATTTTGTAATCATAACTGAAATTAAAACGGATATTTAACACACAAAAAAATGAATCTCATAATAAATCGGCATCGCTGTCGGTATCAGAATAACTAACGCATTTGTCGGGCTGTAGCCGACGATATCTGTGCTTTTGATCTACTTAACGTGAGGCGCAGCCTCGAGCTACTTTAGTTGCAGTTTGATTGAAGACTTCAGCGATACAGATAAGATCTCCCAAGCTCAGTCTCAGTAACTTGACCGTGAAGCTATTAAACTAGGCAACGTTAAAAACCTTCTACCCTGCGAGTGAGGCAAGTGATGTTCTTTTACATCTGTTCGCTTCTGTGCTAGCCTATAAATCTTGTTACTGGTGTGCTTAATGTGTTTGTGCGCTTGTCTTTGTCACGTACGCGTTGTATATATAAGCTGCCGCTACTCTGTAGCAAGCGCAGTGGATGGAAATGCTTGCCTAGTGGTTAGCTGATAATAAACCCTTCTCTGAACCCTTCGCCTCACACCTATCAACAAACGTCGTCACACTAGAGCCCGACATATTCGCCCGCGCTGCTTGACATGTAGGCTATTACAGTATCTTATCTTGTATGACATTTTTGCCATTTCCACTTTAACAAAGGTACTTTTTAATTCAGAGAGGACATTTTCCAATTCGCGATCAACATGAAATAAAGGAGTACCCTTTTAAAAGTATATATAAGGTCTCTCTTTCCCCTCAATGCGCTTGTCTTTAATTCTTTTAGAAACAGCTTCAGCATAAGTATTCTTATCACCTGAGAGGCATGGTATGCTTTGGAGAGGAAGCCGTCATATCGCTGGCGCAGATATTTGCCGAGTTCGTACTGCTCCCGAACGCCCTTCATCGTCAGCTCACCAAACCCTTCCTACCACGTATCAGCTCGATTTCCCAAGTCAGATGGAAATGTCTCTTTCAGTGGTGTGCGATCGCCATGCCGCCAAATCTGAAACTTTTGTAAATGAAAAAAAAAGACAATTCCTCGGCTAACTTTAAACACTTCCAATTTAGCTGAACTTATTTAATCTTTGTCAAATATATATTTAAGTACTATTGGTGAGAATCAATGTAACTTGCAAGTCAAATAAAATATTGGTCTCCGTTAACACGGAAAATGTGTAATGAAAATACCGTGTGAACGTATTGAAGTGATGTGAGGTTCGCTCTTTGCGCGTGATTATGTGACGCTGCCACGAGAAGAACGAAGACGCTGACAAGTCGAGCAGGAAATATTTTTTTGAGCATCTAAAAATACCAAAATTTGCTATAGACGGTAGCATACATGGGATTAGTGTTCGCGAACAATTACTCGCACTTGTTAGGGAATGGAGCTGAATTATACAGACGTGGGCTGAAAGGTTTGGCAATAAAGCATTAACTTGAGCAGGATTAATACACGGGTGAATGTTCAAAATCATATTGTGACGAAAGAGGGCACCGAAGTTCACGCAGTATGTCCGCTTCCTTAGTTTTTGTGTAGGCAAAAATTAATCGCTTTTAAGGTCGCAGGAAAATTTCAACACACATTCACGCAGTTATTAGATTAATCATATTATTTTGAATGAAGGCCAAATATTTGAGTTATATTATAGCGGAAGCAGTACTTATTTTTCGTAGTCCCTAGATTGAACATCGTTATTTTGCTGCTATCGATCGGCGTTAGTATCCTGTTTCAAATTATCGATGTTTTCTACAGCCTGAAGAAACATCCATTCATATGTTTAAAATAAGCAACCCACTAGTTAATCGAATATTCGCGCAATTCTGAACTTGAAAGATATAAGTATCCACTAATACTCAGAGGGGATGAACGGTCGGCAGAGATTAAAAACGAAAAACGATAAAAAGCTTTATGAACTTATGTTGCTCAGCAGCGGTATTCGCGCCTTGTTAAAAGCTCTTACTTACCGCTATTTCCTCTTCTATTCATATAAAAGCACTCAATTTAATTGAAAAAGGTTTAACATCGTTCGTCGTCTTTTGATGAGATCGTGCCTCCTTCAGCGAACTGTTATAGCACCATTAATAACCTTGAAGAAGATGAGTTGGCACTATAAGGCAGTTCAGAAATTTCCGGTTTTTTCCAGCTGATTTTAATCTGACATATCCATTTTGCTGATCTGCAAGGTTGCTGCAAGAAATTAATATTTACTTCACCTTTTCAATAATACAAGATTTATGGCCTTTTTCGTCAAAGACGATTAACAATAAATAGTCAGCAATATTTTAGAGATTAAAATGAAGCATTAAAAGGTTAAAACTGAATCATATTGACCTGGTAAGATTTTAGTTATAATGTAGACGAAAAACTCAAGCTGTGTCAAAATAATTGTTAGAAATTCAAAATCGCGATTCACGTTGTTAAATTTCCATAAGTAAATAAGCCACATTTATCGCTTCATGTATGTTGTATTTTGACTTGCGTCACCGTAAAAATGAGATATTGAATCGTCATGCGTTTTTATTGCGAATTGTTGCATTTCGAGTTTTCATGTTGCTGTCAAGGTTATTAGCGCAAACATTCTTGATAATTGCATAGTAATCGCGATTCGCATCGCCATAAAATCAAGCCTTTAGTACAGGCAACCTTTCTGCGTTGCATTCACCCAGTGCATTCGCATTAACTCGTTCCACTGTTCCGGCAGGCAACCTTTGGAGGTTAGTGACAATAGCATTGCTGTGTTTGTTTAGCACACAGCTATGTTTATAGTCGGATGTCAGTTTAAACAATCGGTTCGGCGTCTTTGAGCGGCGCCGACACGCCAGCTTCCATTTTCCAGTCCGCATTCTGGTCCACTGTATGCGAAATGATTTTTCTTATTCGTCGATGTGCTGTTTACGTTCGCCCTCGCGTTGCTACGGACCCGCCTGGTTCTGTCCAACGTTGCGCGCGTCAGCAAGGCGCATTCGTGTCCATTCAATCGCAGATTTAATATGCGTTGATCAGTAAATAGTAAAGGAATAACGGATATTCTTATTGTAACGTTAGTAAGTCGAAAATATGGTTCCCGATGAGGGCATTCCGTTCAACACATTCTTAGGTACAAGATTACTCATCGAGTTGATGAATCATTCCCTTCGTGCGTTGATGGTATAAATTCTTATTACAGAAATCGTTTACTGGAGGTCTCGTTTACTGGAAAGCACGAAATGCATCAGAATATGCACTATGATCCGAATTCTCAGCCGCCCATCACGATGCAGCCCGGAGTTCCCGGTATAGTTTGCCATTTTGCGAAATATATTTCCGCATATTATTAGTCTTTCATTATAATTCGTAACCCGTGCGTTATATTTCATCACCTTTGTATTCAAGTTCATCATCTCTGCGTGTAATTAGAACGCTAGTTTGACAAAACTGAATTCAAAGGATGCAAAATGTAATGCGAGGCGGAAGAATTACACCGCCATTCATCATAATTTGTAACTTCGCAATCAATTTCTCAACCAATACCATTTTAACCTTAATGAAGACATTTGAAATTTTAAAAAGAGATTCTCCATTATGATGTGGTTAGAATAATGTTCTTTTTAATTTGGAAAGCGTCATTTTTGAATTTAATATTGTCCTTGTCAAATTGAAGATGGTAAATATCTATGCGTCAGTGGGGCCGCGTCCAAAATGTTGAGACCAAATATCGAAGGACAAAATGTCGACGGTATAGAATGTCGAGGTATAAAATGTCGAGACAAGAAAAATTGGATATTAGAGAAGTCGTGGACACCAACACTCAAGCTGAGGTTTTATCGCGGTTAGTAGTACGAAGAGCTTCCAATTCAAAAAATCAGAGCAATGCAATGCCGCGCATTATTACCGCTCATTCACCATTTAGAGTAAATACGCGGTAATAATGCGCGGTAAACAGAGTATTGACCGATATATAAACACCTGGCAGACCGCTATGGTATGTTTGCCTGCCTCCATCCCTGCAATCAACACCTATGCATCATCTTCGCGCTCGACTTCGGCTGTTCGTACTTTCTTTCACCTTTACTTCTGTCTTTACCTCTGCCATTATCTTTGTTTATCTTTCATTATTTAATCGCTCATCACTAGTTTACCCCTATCGTATGGATCTTTTGCTTTTCACAAATCGTTTTCCATTCTAAGCTGAATTTTGCGCGCATGATATGGAAGACATTGTTCAGTTAGTTGATAAATATACGAGCAAGGGCAAGCCTGCAATAAATAGCTAACCTCGACATTTTGCATCTCGACATTTTAAACCCTCGACAATTTGGTCTTCGACATTTTGGTCCCTCGACATTTTATACCTCGACATTTTGGACGGGAACCGCGTCAGTGAGTGATTGGTCTGCCTCTGTTTCGGCAGATTTTACCCATAACTGTTATATTTTACCTCTAAACCAATTAAAGCCTCCCTTCAAGGAAAACATATCTGTTTCAGTGATCAAAACTTGCCTTCAATAGTTAGAATTAAGTTATATATTTGTTGAGTGAGTTATTACATTTGTGTATTTCATTTTTTTGGGTTTGTTAAGAACAAGAAATGTTTGTCCAGTGGACAGGAACTATTAAAGGATAATTGCAGTCACCCCTAGTTTCAATCGTTAATTTTTATCATCGGTGCATGACAAGCGGGATACAACTCAAAGCAGTTTAAAAAAAATTAGCTTACAGTTAGCCAGCTTTGTGATACGTGATAAATAACAATGTACATCAAAGGATGATCAGTTCCCCATTTTTGATCAACTTACCGCCCACCAGCTTCGTCATATGTTGTTAATAACAACCAACTGTACATTCCCCAGAACTTTGGGGGATCAGACTTCCCTTTTTAAATTAACCAACGATTGGAAGCGATCATTTTAGGGCTTGCAATTGAATTCAATCATTTAAAGAGAAACTGCGGTTACCTTCAGCTGAAGAAAGTGTGCAATATATCGTTTTCAGCTACCTATGACAAATTCGATGCGTATTATATGAATTTTTATCATAATTAACTTACTAATAAGCAACTTGTTATACGTGGATGAGGACAAAATATAGCACATTTCTTTCGGCTAGAGGTGACAGCAGTTCATAACTGAAATTGTCGAATTCAACGCTCAGGACATTGCTGGATGGGTGGAGTTACAGGATACTGTTTATTCACTTCATTCATATACAGTATGGATACTAAGTATTCATACACTGTAAATATTATTAACTTAATTGATTTGAATTTCCTCGATTCAGGGGCTCAGCCGTGGATGCAAGCTCCCCAAGTGCCAATTGGCTGTCCGCCCGGCCTTGAATATCTGACGCAAGTCGATCAAGTTCTTTGTCATCAGGTAATTGTTAGAAATACAAGCAACAGTTGAAGCCTTTTAATCTTCGGGAATGCTGAAAAGTTTTCCATTTACAATTATTTCGTATTAATTGAAAAATGATTTACTTTGTTTGCAAAACACTTTATGCAAGACATTCAGTGTTGTCTTAATACCAAATTTTCGACATAATACCATACCAATACAATTCTTTTTGCCAAAATTGAAAAAATACCATTACAATACTATGGTATTTTAAAATACTACTGGTATTTTAATACTTTTCAAAGTATTAAGACAACACTGAAGACATTACATTATTTAATATTCAAAGACACTCATTATCGAAAATGTTAGAATTTCAATATAAATCAGATTTAAAGTGTTACATTGATACCTTTAGATGCAAGAACAAATGGGGATATTTTTGTGGAAATTTTTGAAGACAAGCGTTCAAATTGAAATTTGATACAATCCATATCCAATCAGATATTGTTCTCTTGTTCAAATAAAAGCGTTCCAATTCATACATTACTGAAGCTGTCTAAGGTTTCAACTTTCTTCATTACTCAATTTGATTCAAATGCGGCTTGCAGACTGTTGAAGTGCTGCAAGCAATCACGGGTTGGGAGTCGAACAACAAATATGCCATTAAGAACTCAGTGGGTCAGCAAATCTACTACGTCTTTGAAAAAACAGACTGCTGCATGCGGATATGCTGTAGCAACAGCCGCGAATTCACGCTTCATATCGTCAACAATTACAATCAGGCAATTAATTAACGCACTTTTTGCTCGTATTAGGCGCTTATTGATTCTTGATGACGCTCTCTTCTAATCGCATCGTCAGAGCCAATACTTTTAGTCGTTATTATTCGATCAATAGCAAGTTATCTCGCCAGCCACCGTAATTGGCAAAAACGAGGGCATTTTTTGGTGCTTGAATAAACGTTTTCATTGAGAAAAATAGTCGTTTCTTGGTATTTACGAGCCTAAATTGATAGAAAAAAATTCTGTCGACTTTCAAAGCAGTCTGCATTATTCAGCCTTAGCTTTCTTGTTACTCATCGGGTAGTTTTGACTCTGGAGAGGGAATGATTGCAGGAAGTTATGCGAGTCTACCGTCCGCTCAAAGTCTGCGCCGGCTGTTGCTGGTGCGCGGGTTCTTGCGATTGCTGCGCGCAAGAGACTCAAATCGAAGCGCCGCCGGGCGTCGTCATCGGCCGCGTCAAGCAGACGGGCGGCAAGTGCAACCTCAACTACGAGATCCAGGACGCCGACGGCAAAGCCCAGCTCCGCATCGAGGGACCTTGCATCATGTGTCGCTGCTGCTCTGATGTCGAATTCCCCGTAAGTATTCTTCCAGTCATTAATTCACCGCCATTCATTATACAGTGAAATTCACTTGTAGCGATTTTGGTAATACCGGTATTTCACTTATATTGGTCCTCCAGCTACCGTTATAAACGGATATCACTGTAGAGTCATAAACTCTTAGTCAGTAACAGAGAGCTAAAAGGAGCAGCGCGGCACGCGTAGTATCGAAACTGAAACTGAGCACGTTCGCTGCGGCGTTAACACTATTAATCCTTTTCGCAACTAGACTATAATTTCGCTTTCACGGTATTGATCGAAAATTTTTGACCGTAACCATTTTCTTTTCCAGGTGTTCACGATGGACGGGGCGGCTCGTGTGGGCTGCGTGACGAAGCAATGGACAGGATTGGTCCAAGAAGTATTCACGACTGCCGATAACTTTGGAATTTCGTGTAAGCCCTTTCTTTTCAATTAAAATATTTATGAGAATAGTGGTACAGGTAGCGTCGAAAATTCCTTCGCGAAGTTGAAGAAATTGAGTCGGGCGCCGTAGTTGGTAAAGATTAGCTCGCTGTTCAGTCCGAAAAAACTTTTTTTACCATAAATGATAATCGTTTCTTTGTTTCTACGTGCGTAATGTGATAGAAAGAAGCGCTATCGACTTTCGAAGCAGTTTTTCTTATTCAGTCTAGGATATCTTGTAACTGGTTGATAAATTTTGACTGTAAACATTTGCCACCCCAATTGTGTAATTTTTTAATCTAGTGTTCATTTTTTGCATGACTTCGAGAGATTAGCAGTAATCATTTTTAGTTCCAATGGACCTTGACGTCAAAATGAAAGCCACTCTGCTTGGAGCGATGTTTCTTATAGTAAGTTGGTCAACTACTTTCAGAGCACTGCATGCACACTTTTCTGAAGCAAGCGTAGAACACTTGCATGCTAAATAAGTTCTGACAAAAATACTTACTCTAATTGCAAACAAGCATAATTCAATTCTTAATCATTGTTATTTTATTCAATTTTTGACTGCTCTGTATTCACGGCAGCCACAGATGGCCCATGGCGGTTGTCTCCCCAAAAAAATCCTTTCAGTTTTCGTTTGTACCTTTCTCCGCTGTCAAAAGCGGCATTCGAGTTGCCAAATTCGCTAGCCTATCGGGATGACGTCATTATTCACTCTATGACGTCATAATACGCTCTATGTCGTCATAAGTATCCCAACAGAGCGTAAGATTGACGAAATTGAATGCCAGTGGGACGATTACGGTACAAGACCTTGTAATTTTGTTTAATGCACGGCGCGTCGGTTAACTGATCGGCGGCTGTCACGCACACTGTCATACTTTTAAGATCCGCTTTTTCTAAGCATCGAGTCTTTTGTTCAGAGCCTTGGCACAATGGGCGAAATGTGTTCGGATTTTGCTGAAATTTGATATGGTAGGGTGCTTAAGGGTGAAACTTCCGAAAATGATGTCGGATTTTTTTACAAAAGCTTTCGCTTCGAGATAAGGCGGGAAATTTAAATTCGTGTACTGACATAACAGAACTTGTCAAAATTAATGTTTTTATACACCAATCGATTGGGAATGATGAGATAAATCTGAATATGTGCTCAGATTAAAAATTGGTGCAGAACCTGAAAAGTTATGCTGTAGAGAAAAGTTGAATTTTGAAACTTTTTAGTTTTTTGATTTTTTCGGTCAAAACTTGGTTACAATTCTCAAAATTGATGTAGCCTAGGGTTGTAGCCCTAGCTCTAAGCTATCCAACGGTGTCATGAAAATGGTCAATCGATAGTCATGTACAGGTCGCAAATTGAGCCCGAAGGTGATGGGTGCCAAATTTACCAAAAAAATGGGTTTGAGAAAATGTGGCAGAACGTGACTGAAATCAATGTTTTTATGTACCATTCGACGGAGAATGATGAGAGCAATCTGAAAATGTGCTCAGATTTGCAACTGCTGTAAAAAGTAAAAAGTAATGGAAAAAACAAAATATCGCGTATTTTTGCGTTTTTCAGCTTTTTTCAGCTTTTGGTTTTTTGAATTTTTCGGTCAAAACTTGTTCACAATTCTCAAAATTGATGTACCCTGGGATTGTAGCCCTAATGCAGGGCTATCCAACGGCATCATGAAAATGGGCAGTCAATAGTCATGTACGGGTCGCAAATTGAGCTCGAACGAGGTGCATCCCATG
>NIUQ01005040.1:0-11821 GCA_002796945.1 Plectus sambesii
AAGACAAACATTTGTGGCTGCGGATTCAAAGCTTCGTAAGGCTTGAACGAGATCGTGCGGCTGCACCCGATTGAACAACTGACACAATGCTTTCACCGATTGCTTCACACCGTTCCGCCCATGCGACGCTGAAAGCGCAGTCTTTTTAGTTGAGTAATAATCGCAGAGCTGCGTCATTACCGGAGTCGCCAAGCGCCCGTTTCAATTCGCCACGCAGCGTTTCGAGAATCAACTGAATGGAAGATTTCTCTACACCCGCGATAACGCCCCGCTTGTCGATAGCGGCAATAAGACGAGAATGATCAAGGTCGCTTATGGTGGATTTTCGCATCGTACTCGGCCGCGGCAGTCGACCGACTTGAAGTCGAATGTCGTCGCCGAACGCGAGGGCTTGACGCAGGAAGGCGTAGTGACCGATGACCGAATGTGGCGCCAGGTACTCGTCCAATCCGTACACCTATACAGTCAACATGTACTGTAACATTGTGCGAGATAAATGTTTGCTCTTTTGAAAGACTCGCTTGACGTTTTACGGAAAATTATACAACAAATAAAGAGAGTCTACCTAGAGTCATACTGCAATATATATATAGCCTGCGTGGTCTGCTGGAGAAAATATAGTCAAGTCATGCCGAGCAGTAACAAGGAATCTTTGACTGAACAAGGCAAACTGCTTCAAAAGTCGACGGCACTTCTTTCTATCAATTCACGCACGTAATAACCAAAAAACCACTATCACTCTTGATGAAAAACGGTGTTCAAGCACTGAAAAGCGAGCTCATTTTAGCCAACTACGGTGCCAGGCGAGATTCCTTGTTACTGATAGAAAATGTTTGACTATACACCTGCAATATTTTCATCGCTCAGGCCAAAGGCAATGATTGAATCAGCTTACTTCTAAAGTTTATGAATCACCTTACTACTTCTTCCTACGCGTATAAATATAGAATAGTTTATGATTCGCGGAGAAAACAGTCTCATGCCACGGAAAGTGGCGCCTTGAGGAACTTATCTTAGTCTTCTACAATATACCCGCTCGTCATCTGCTTACCGATCGAAAAGTTTGAAAACTATTTACAGTAAATTCCGGATATAAGAAACTAAAGAGGATTTCTCCGGAATCTCATTACATATGGGGTTCTTTTGTATAGAGTAAATTTTTTGATTAGTAACGAGCGTCGAGACCGGATACCGTAGAACGCCAAATTTAGCCTATCTTTAGCACGTGGAACGTCAAGGAAAGTCTCAGGAAAGGCTGTTTTGCTCTTACTGAGTGGAAAATTTTCCCTGTAAGTGGATTACATCTTTTGCACAGCTCAAAAGGTCGCCGACTAATAGGTATTGTAGGTCCAATGTCAAATGAACAATTTTGATCCTCGTTTCCATTGGCGCCACAGGCATATTGGCTTGTCTTTTCAAACCAGGTCGGACATTTTTCAAATTAAAACGGATACTACGTCGAATCTGTTGCAAAGAAGTGTTCGGTTTGATTTGGAAAGTGTCCAGTTTAAAATTGCAATCGTAAAATATTTTTAAAACTGCAAGAGCGGATGGAGTAGCGATAATAGCGGTGGGGGGAAGCGAGTGCATAGAACAAGGGATTGAACGGGAGCGACTAGCATACTTTAAGGCCGTAGTCAACAGTAGGAAGGTCGTTCTCGTTGGGGAAGAAGGTGGTGAGGACGCTCTCGAGGATCTGCTCAACCGTCGACGACACGGCGCACGTGAAGGAGAGTGAATCGCGTTCCGAAGAGGTCGGCCAGCTGTGGTCCTTGTGCACGACCAGCATGACGCTCGACGCCCCCGGCAGCGCGTAGTCCACCGTCGGCGAGATGAACAGCGACGCCCCCCACTCCGTCGGTGGTCGCAGCCTACTTTGCAGCAGCGCCAACTGCAAACGTTCCGCTGTTATGCTTTTTTTATAAATATACGCGTCTATTTTTATCTACTGTCGAGTGTAATGAGAGACTGCGACGGAAATCGAAAAATTTCTCATATCCCGTTTCTCTTACATATGAGAGAGATTATATTCAATTCCAAAAAGGAACATCAGCTTATATACGGTCTTGCATTCCACTACGTCCCTATTTCGTTTAATTTCATAAACTCTGCATCCAATTTAGATGTCGTTTTGTTCATTTCATGCGCAAAGTTGACAAAATCAAATGCAAAAGTGACAAATTACAGTGAAAGGCCGTATAAAGAAAGCGACTAGGCGATACTCGAGCATGCTTCACAAAAGAGACATCGCCACCCAATCTCTAGCCCGCTGAAAATTGCAAGTAACACCACAAACCTGCAAGGCCAAATCCGAGGTGACGTCGATCAAGTGGACATCGTCAAGAGTGTACAGTTCGACTTGGCGCATAGCGGCGGATAAAGATGTTGAGGAGACCTGAAGGGCGCTGGCGCTTCTCTCTCGCTCAGCTAAACTGAGACGAGGAGGTTTAACCGGCGGGCGTTTATTGAGAAAGGCACTTTCGTCGGCCTTCTGGTACTCCTGCCGTATTTGTACTACTTCGGCGCTGCGAGGACTGCTGTACAGGGGGTCGAACTCGTACTTGAGATTGTCCCAAGTCGCCGGTTCCCCCGGCGTTTCTGCCGGCGGACCCAAGTCGATCAAGTCGCCGTTTCCCAAACGAATCGACGTCGGACGAAAAGGAACCATCAACGGATAGTTGCTTCCCATCCCCCCTGTCGGCGTTGCTGCTAAAGACGACGACCGCCATCGAACTTCTGCCCCCTGCTGCTGCGGCGTCTTTCGCTGGTAATTTAAGCTCAGCGCCGGTGGTGGTCCTGAAATTACGAGGATTGCTAATGTTTGTAATGTTTTAGAATCCAGAACTGATTAGAGTCTAAAATATTTCGATCAGTAACAATAAATCTCGCCAGACACCGTGTTGGCAAAGATGAGCTCGCTTTTTGGTGGGAAAGTACCATTTTATACCTAGAATGAGAGTTATTTCTTGCTTTTTACGTGCGTAAATTAATAGAAATAGGCGCTATCGACTTTCGAGGCAGATTGCCTAATGCAATCTAAGCTTTCTTTTTACTGATCGGCATATTTTGACTATAATATGTTAGTATTTAGGAATGATTATAGTTCATGCATCTCGCATGATGTGAGAAATTCTCCGCACGTTTTACATGCAGCTGTCAAGAATGTATATTGGTCCAAAGATTAATTTTTGATTTCTACTAAAAATCGCGGGACATTACAGGCGTCGGCCACATGAATTCTACTTTACTTAATATTATGAATAACTGCGCAACAGTAGCACAACTTTAAGATTGCGAATTAAAGCAGCATGATGAAGTAAAGAGTGAAAACAAAGCAAAGAGCAAAAATTGGCAACGTACCAACGGGAGCTGGCGTAGTGGCGATGGGGAAGGCGGTGGCTGAACGCGGGACGACTGCAGGCGGCGAGAGAGCAAATGCGGGAAAAGAAGGGAAGCACGGGACGCTGATACCCCTCGTCGGTGGGCCATAAACCGTTGCGGACGCTTCGGCAACCGCCGGCGACAAGTTGGACGGCGACAAACTGTCCATCTCATAGAGTCTTTTTATAAACGCGACTTTCTCTTCGTGTTCCTTCTGGGCTGGATCAGTCCAGTCGATCAGGTCGTCAATCACTGGTGGCATTTTGGCCGGGCAACACATGGGGTCGCTGCTAGTGGAACGCTGTAGCGGCTGAACGCCACTCATCACCGATTTTCGACGTTCCTCCTCTTCTGCATAGGTCTGCTTGCTCAGCTCCACTGCCAAGCGAATGTTCGTTAGCTCTGTCGGCGTTGCGGGCCGCTCAGGCGGTACCCTCCGGTCATTGACCGTCGAGCTCATCTTGTCTGCCCGACTCACGAACTAAAAAACTTTAAATAGACTGACTGCAGCTGAGGTTAAATGTGAATCAGGTCACTTTATGCATTAACAGTTATAAAGGACGTAGGAAAGTGACATTTTTGTGTTCGTGAAATTAGGATAATAAAAGTTCACCCGAAATGTGATTCGCTTTAAACTCTGTCAGACACAATGAACGCATAAACGTTAAATGAATGCGTTCATGCTAGCTGGCAAGGCATAAAGTGACTTTATCATGTCTCACGTCAGCTCTAAACATTTCTCTAACAAGCGCGCAAAACGAGGACAGAAATCGCAAAAGTCGCAAAAATCATAAATTGAAAAAGTATCAGCGTCGATTAAAGCTCTAAACTGGCACAGAAATAGTTTAAAATCTGACTCGCTCTTCGTTATCATCTTGCTTCTTCGCTTTTGAATATTGTGAAAGCGCCTGCCTAGCATTGAGGCCGATAATGCAATGTGCTGCTTGATTCTGTACTGTACGCAAAAATTCGTTTTGAGACACCTAATAGTGCAATCAGTTTATTTGGGTCGGACGCTAAGGCAACTGCGCCCTTGCCGCTTTTTGCTCAGACAAAATACAATGACACCACGATTACTGCTGCTACAATAATGTTTACACACCCTCGACATGAAAAACAACATATGATATACTCGAGGTTAAACAGCAAATTTGATATCAGTGCCAGTCAGTCACATGCTGACGACGGCCTGTAACAGGCACAAAGATCGTCTCTGGCTGTCGTCAGTTGTGACCGTTTCAAAGCATATACTTAGATGTTTGATTCTCCTTCTTGTTTCGGGATCTGACGTAGTGCCGCTATCCCTAATAATCTCCTTCATGACTCAACTACGAGTCGTGAACGTCACCAAGTCTTCTGTCAACCTCTCTGTTGACTGCATCATTTAAAAATATTCTAATTTTGCACGAATTTCGCTGAACCAATACCAACGAAGACCGTTGTCAACAAACATAAGCTACTGGAAGCAGTCAAAATATGTTTTGCGGAAGGGCTAATCCAGTTCAAAGTACAATATTTGCACTGAACCAGTTGTGTACAGCATGCTCAATGATCGGCAAAATTAATCTAACCGGTCGGCAATGGTTGGGACCTATTTCATAAAACTATTAAAAATTGCCATTCCGCAATTCCCAGTTTCCTAAACATTTCAAGGAATTGGATTTTGCAGTCGCAACTGTTTCATGAAGCGAGCCCCTGTGATCTGATTCATCATGTTACGTCAGTTCCATGTGTTCAGAACGCATTGCAAGCGAAGCAGAAAAATATATTTCGTACACTCTCACGGCGCGGCGTCATAACCACGATATAATACAATGGTCAAATACTGGATACCTTTTTTAATCTAATAGCACGGCAGTCGCATCTGCGTCAAACAAACATTGGAAATTCTAGAAATGTGGGTGGAACTTGTCATATGATCATCATGAATATTTTTCCAATTCGTTTACTTTTGCGGAACAAAATCGAAAGTGTTTGTGTTCGTTGTCTCACATAACGACACCCAGAATTTTTAATGTTTAAAGATACGACAGATGTTCTTTCGTCTCCATTCATTAAACTGAGAGAAAACTTTTGCGCCTCTCACTTTATGCTTTTCTTCTAAATTTTCACAGGAACATTTCAAAAGGATTTGAATATTTTTGCGCCAACAAAAATTTCAGGTGGTAAAAAATTAGCACGGTGCTGTGAGAGTACAATTAAGAGCCGTGCTATTAGAATAAACAGGAAAAAAAGTGAAATTTAAAATTATGGAAGAACATGAATCAACGCCGCTGCAATCTACAAAGCGCGGTAGGACATTCTTCAATAACGCGCGCAACCAGCGCGTCCACGTATCTTTTCTGCTGTTGGTTTGTTTCTTTCAGATCTACAATTGATCGTATGCAGTCATACCAGTACTCGGTGGTGATTCTGGATTAAATTTGTGAAAATTAAGACAATCATTAGCTTTCCTTTGCATTCAACGTTTTGCTTTTGTTTCAAAATAAGCTGTTCGGCCCAAATTCTACTCGAAATGAGGATAGCTTTCTTTGCTTATACGATTTTTTGATTTTGTTTAGCTTGTTCCGTGAAAAATTGAAATAACACCCTCTCAGTCCCATTATTTCTCACAATATAGCAGATATGAAAACATCCATAGTCCTTACCTCGCACTTGCTGCTGTAGTGTCTCAACGAGTTCACGTAAATCATCCAACTCAACTTTTTGACCTAAAGCGTCGTACTGAATGCATTTTAAGAGAGACAAAGTGAAAAAACCAACTTTGTGTCAGCTTGACGGGCGAGAAATTTTCATTACTAGTTTGAGTAGATTCATCAACTTTCCTCAAAAGATCAGTCCAAGTGACTCGGGGGCGATAGTCTTCGTGAAGCGCCAAATCCGGTTCATCATTCAAGCTAATCGCATCAACATTGTCGTGAACTTCCAACAGGTTGCCATCCGTCTCAGGCACAAAGGAGAATCTGGTGGCACAGACACCACGTCCGCCGCTGAGATAAAAGACAAAGATCGTTGCGGCAGAGAGGCAAAAGAGATACTGTGACTTACCTGGTCGTAATCACCGCTACACTTCCGATGCACGCGCGCCACGCCTTGGTCACGCAACTTATACGATTAGGCGATTCGTACTCTAAAGTGGACAGGCAGTTCGAACCGCACACGTAAAGTCCGACGATATCCGCTGCATCCTCCCCCAAATGCTCGCCAGTGATGGTTATCCTTGTCCCGCCCCAAACTGGACCGCTCTCTGGCTCCACCGACGACAATATTGGTTCTTTATGACCACTATTGACGTTCGTCTGCAATTCAACCGCTTTATAACTCGCGCTAACTGATAATGTTAATGAAATGTAGTCGAGCTAAAAATGAACTTAAAAATGCAGTGTTGGGGTTCATTTGAAAGTTAGCTTTCCATTTTAGCAGTAGGATTGTGGCCATGCAGAATATGCTCGCTACGCCAATGCTATAATAAGCGAAACGTAGCACGCTTTTCCAGAAAAGCTACATGATCAGTCCTGGACATCATTGAAGCTGTGAATTTAATAGTTAGGGGAGGGGTAGTGAGGACCAGAGACGTAATAGTGCTATGAAAAGAATTGTATGTTGTGTTTAATGTAGTGTTTCAGTTTTGACTGGCATATTAAAGACATAGCCGAAGTGGGCAGAGGACTGAAGAAGAGGATATGAGTGACTGGCTGGAGGAACAATCGCAAGCGGTCAATAACTCAATTATATCCAGTATAATAACAGAATTTTGTGCCACGTAATGGCGAAAACATTTCATTTTCCATTTCAATTCTCGTGCGCCGTAATACCCTACTCCCCCCATGTAAAGAGCAACTCTCATTGTAGCATTGCATTTATTGTGCGCATCACGGCCGTCGACCGATTTCCAGCTGGCTACGTTTTAAACAAAACACAATAACGATATTCCCACTGCGCGCTGTGCACACGACACGGTTGAACATGTTTTTCAGTATTATTATCGCGCACCTTCCCTGCTGAACGCAATTATAACGTACACCCCCATCACAGAAATTAACGCTTGCCACTGAATTTTTGCTCAGTCAACAATTGTGACGTGGACTTCACGTAGATACAATAGAAATCGTTTATACCGGTATATAGGAGGGACAAGCAGTTGTTGACTGGTATAAGCGTTTATCGTTATAAACAATTTCTACTGCATTCAATTTAAACGCCTTCCTCGGCTTCACAACTGACCCGTTCCACACCCATTTGTTCCAAATCAGGATCACTCAGATTGCGTCTTTTGAATGATCTTTTGGAAGGAGTCTTCGCAGTCGTAAGCTCGTTAGTGAACAAGGAGAGAAAGTGGATGGGGTCTTTGGCGGTGGAGGCGGGAATGACGATGGCGTTCTGCATAATCATGACGCTCTTTTTCCTACTGATATCGGCTTTCAACGTGGACACTGCAGGAAAAAAATAATGACACAGCCATTATGGTCGACACAGCAAAATGGTAAAAACGAACATGATTCAGCCTTTTCGTGTAATGTTATTTTGCGTTTCGCGAGCGCTACATGACCGACTTGCGGAAACAGCTCGTTCACATCGGCAGCAAACGTCAACTGCGTCATCATCGATGCTTGCATCAGTTTCTGGGCGATGAATGAAGGAGCGTCCGGCTCCGCCTGCAAATATTCTCAATGATCGCACACAGCGTCAGAGCCGATTGACTAGAGACGGGCAGGGATTTCAGCCTTGGGGGTTGTTGGGGTTCGAAGCAACAGTTTGTAACGAGGCGATCGGTCGTGCGAGAAACAGGAGAGCAGCGGAGCACCGACCGAGCGCTGCGATTACAGGTTACAAGAATACAGGTTACGAGAATGAGCTAGAGTATGATGTCATAGTGGATTACCAACTTGTATTATTCCAATCGTGCTCCGCGACACATGTATGTAATCCCTGAATTTTCTCTGCGGAATATTCTAGTTGCTGGAATTTTCCCCCATAAATCAACAACTTTTTTCATCCAAAATACAGAAGTGCATAAGTATTTCCAAAATGAATTGGCTTCTTAACTTTTTCCTCGCCGCACCCTACGAGTCGCTCAGACCCAGTAAGTAAAAGAGCCTTCTATACACCTTCGATACCACGAGCGCCCATGGTTATGATTGGGTAAACGAACCGTGCACGCGTTTCTGTTCGGCCATAGCTTGAGGAAAGGACCAGTGATGCATTCGGTGTTAACCTTTGGCCACTCAAAATGACGAAAATAGTCGATCAGCAGGGGCGCATGTCTTTTTGTCCATTCTATGGGAGTGTACGGTCCGCTTGGGCGGTACTTGGTAACATAGCACCTGTACAGGAGGTAGCCTTGAAACCTAGAAGAGAAAAATTCGTCAGTTTTGAATCATTGCCGTTCACCGTAAATATTCCAATAAGGCGGCATGTCATTTATGTTTCGGCCCTTTCTACCCGGCCTTCAAGGACAAAGCTAGAATTAACGTGCTGGTAGGGGGGGAGGAGAGTTGAACGACCGGTAACAGTTCCGGAAATTGAAGGGAGAATCAATAGAGATACGCAAAAATCCATGGTAATCTTCTGAAAACTAAGGATCACTCCCACCGGCCCCCCCCCCTCGCTTCGCTGCTGCGTGCAGTACACTTGACACTGGATCGCTATTAGAATATTTAGAGTATTACATACTTTGGTTGATCACTGGTGATTTTGATAGTGTATTCTTTAGAGTTGGCTGCATCGGGAAGGTTGATGATAGGAATACGAGCGCGACCGATGACTCGATCTTCGTCGGCAGTGTTCTGCTCCTCGCGCAGACTGATGCGCAATGAGAGCAGGTCGCTAACGACTGAGCTGTGATACAAACATGGATTAGTCATTGACATTCATAGCGTGCGAAAAAAAGAATTGAAACCAACAACGATTGCGTTTCGTTCCATGTTGGTTGCACATCGGTGCTAGTCGACGTACGATAGAATTCTCCCCCTACGCCAAAGACGACGTAGAGCGGACGTGCTTGTTCTGAATACTGATCGTGTCAGCAAAGGTCATTGAGTGCAGCGACTTACCATTCTTCTTCCACACGTTTCGAGCGCCGTGGACTAAAACAAAACAATACATACTGCAGAAGTGGTATATCCCTATTGGTACAGAATCATCAGGCTGTCAAAGCCTAAATTGTTCAGTTACACTCTTTACACTTCTTTGGTCAACAAGGTTTCATTCATGACGTATACAAGCCTTTTTTTACTGAAAATCCGCGAAGTTTGGGTGATATTCATTGTGGATGCGAGTTGAATTTCGATAAAGTGGAAGGCGCAAAGTTTGAGTATAGCCGACTAGAGCAGAAAGAGAAGAATTTGGGAGACGACACTTTTTAGTGCGCCAGTGACAGTCCAGAATACTATCCAATATTCGCCAATTATAGTACTCCTCTAACGCATAAAAAAAGCGTCGATGACACATTATTGTTATTCTGTGTACAGCAGAGTAAATATACTGAGTACCACCAGTAGTGAAACATATGAAAGAAACTCACTGACGACGCTAATTTCGGCTGCAGTTTGAGACATGGGCGGACGCGGCTGCTGGGGAAGAACAGAAGGGCTCGATGCGGCCATTCGCGGGCAGGGCGTGGAAGCGGTGTGGAGCTACGTGAAGCGCCCGACCAGTTGCGCGCTCGTCGTCCATCAACGACGATGTATCGGCGGAAATTGCGTCGCCCGTTCAGTCATGCGTGTGTGTATTTGTCCTGTTGTGCGTACGTGTAAAACTAGCTACACAGATAATCCTTTTACTGATCAACATCTTTGAAAATGGTCGCGCGATAATACTGCAATTCAATAACACTGTCGCGAATGTCGTCCAGAGCTCGATGCTCGAGTCGTTTCTTCGGCGCTCGCGAAAAGTCGCCAGGATACCAGCGGCTAGAAGTGATAAATTCGTGCGTAAAAATGGGACGGATGGTTTGTGGGTCGTACCGACACAGCTCCTTGATGGAGCTGACATCGACAGTGCGATAGTGAAGGTGATTGGCCAAGCGAGGCATGTACTTCTCGATGAAGCGGCGATCCATCGAGACCGTATTGCCGGCGAGGGCGCAATTGCCTTGATCGGTGTGCTCGCTGACGAAGTCGAGCATGGTTTGTTCGGCGCGCTCCATCGAAACGTCACTCTTGTCAATTGCGCTCCACAAGCCGTTCTGCAATGATCGCGCGACAAACACATTTCTTCCCGCCTCCTCAAGAACCGGTCGCGCTCACTTTAGCGAACGTCTCTTTGCACCACGGGTCCATTTTGTCCATTACTTCCGGTGGGTGATGAATAACCAGATCAGGACCCTAAATCGGATGATTGAAGTCACTTGACACAGGAGGAATATTCAGAGTTTGTGCCTCGGAAATCGTTGGTACGCAACTGTGCATTGAGCACTCAAAATTAATAGAAAAAACTACGTCATTGCACGGGGAGAGCAATTAGAAGGCGATAAAATGAGTGCATACCTCGGCCACCGTTGACAAATCGGCCTCGGTAATGATGCAGGCGATTTCCACCAACGTCTGCCGCTGCACATCCAAACCAGTCATCTGAACAGCACCCAAACATTCTCAATCGCGTTCATCCGCTCGAACGAGCAAGGATACCTCGCAGTCGATCCAAATCAATCGCTCCTTGCGCGACATTTTCGATTTAGTAGAGGCAAATCGCTTGAGCGAAGAGGTTACGCACGTCGGCTGGAGAAGACGAGAAGGCGTGGCGATTCGCGCGAACAAGCGAACCAGAACTGTCGTCATACTGAACACAGCTTGCACCGTCATCGCGATCAACTCTCGGAACACAACGCAGATTGCTTGGATCGATTGCATCCTGACTGTACTCGTACTAAACTTGCACTCAAGCGTCGTTCGTTTATGCAAATAATTCAACACGTAACGTTTATTACTGAACGCAACGCACGACGAAACAGCGTAAGCCTAACGGAATTGATAAACACAGTCAAGTGGCCGGCACTGTCGCCGTGGACAGCGGCGTCCATCCTCTGCGCACTCGCGCTTACTTGATCTTCTTCTTGATGCGGAGGTCATTCGAGTGACCGCACTTCTTCTTGCGGCAGTTGGTGGCGCGGGGCGGGAGTCGAGCGTAGCACCTGCAAAAAGTATTCCATCAGCCCAAGGTACACAGCGAGAAAAACGCGATCAACACTCACTTGCGGCAAATCTGCTTGTCGCAGTTGTACTTTTGCGCCAACTGACGCAGACTCGGCTCGATGATACCACCGCGAAGACGCAACACCAAATGGAGCGTAGACTCTGTAAAGAAATTAAAACTTTGTTCAGAACATATGAAAGTAAGGGGGCAAACGAACCCTTCTGGATGTTGTAGTCGCTGAGGGTGCGGCCGTCTTCGAGCTGCTTGCCGGCGAAGATCAGACGCTGTTGGTCAGGGGGAATACCGA
>NIUQ01005041.1:0-11836 GCA_002796945.1 Plectus sambesii
TCATGTTCGTAGTAATAAACTCCTGTGAGCACGCAAAAGCACTAAGATGAAATTAAAAGTGTCGTGCAGTTGGTTAGCGTGCGCATATATCGGTGAGTTCACTTTGCCAAATGAGATCGCAGCCAAGAATCGCGCAAACACGGTCAGACGTTGAGGTAACACAGTTTAGGAAAAATGAACCATACCGACCAGACGCTTACGAGTTTCGAGCACACCTTCATCGGCGTTTATTTAATCGTCAGCGGTGAGTTTAATTGTTCCATAATCGTCCAAATTGAGGGCCTCATAGTCTGCTCATGTCTTGCTGGGCTGAGACCGTTTTGAGACGCTCTCTATGTACTGGCAGTGTACGTGCTCAGGTGCCTATTTGATGAAACTGTCGCAACTATGACAGTGGCGGTAATTGCGGCGGTGATTGGTCATACTTTCTTACGCACGTTACAACCGACCAATCGTCAACGCATTTACAGCGTGTCACAAAAGTTGCAGACGTTTTATGAACTAGGCCCTCGAGTACATTGCAGATCCTATGTCCTGAAATCTCTGTTAAACTGATCATGGAACGCTTTTATCTCATTGACATATTGTTACTAAATGCAATGAGCCAGAGCCTGCCTGCAGCAATAAGCTTTCTCAGATGATGAAAGTGATTCAATCGATTTAGGAATTTTGACGACCTTCTTAAACCTGATCGGACTTGTGGT
Source organism: Plectus sambesii (assembly GCA_002796945.1). Classification (NCBI taxonomy): domain Eukaryota; kingdom Metazoa; phylum Nematoda; class Chromadorea; order Plectida; family Plectidae; genus Plectus; species Plectus sambesii. The sequence continues at coordinate 705 of NIUQ01005041.1, forward strand.
GTACTGGCGCTTTCCGCGGCTGCTATGCACGCCGAGTGCCATACCGGAGATTGCACTGCTGCTAGCTGACCTGGCCGCCAGTGGCCTAAACCCGTTTTCGGGAGCCGCGGCATTGCAAAATCGGTAATGTGCTGTTCTTTTTATTTACTTATGTTTGCTTCTTGCCGGTGAAAACGATCCGACTGCCAGATGTTCCAGATAAACAATTCCATTTTCCCTAGTAGTTATGATTAAGACTTTATGCATTGCATTATTTTGCTGCCATACTGCAGTTCAGTGAACTGCGCTGTAGAAAGTTGAACTTTAGCTAATTCTTCATTGATCGTCATTTTTCAGGTGGATATGGGATGACCACGCTGGGTGTCAATTGTACGCCTTCTTCGGATTCGTATTCGGCGACTTTCAAGTGCTCTGCATCCCTTTTCTCGCATTCGACCGATATATCATCACTGCCGAAAACTCCGCACTGCGTTCGTTGGCATTTAAGCGGCAGATACAATGAAGCGAGCCATCGATCAGACATGTTTATACACTAGGCTATCTCAAGTTTGATATCTTGAATTAGGATTTTTGAAATGGCGCTAGCACACAGTCAAAAATGAATTGACCTCGTCAGTATTTAAGCGAAATTCTGTCCAAGTGGAACTGCTACTGCTCGTGCATTGAATCTGCCGCTGAAACTGCAGGTCGGATGTTCATTGATAAGTTTTTCAGGCAAGTACCGAACTCGCAAGACATACAGCAAATTACTGCTCTTACTCATCGCTTACTCATTGTTCTGGTCGGTAACGCCGCTTCTAGGATGGGCATCGTGAGTTGCTTGCATGAAATGGTTCAGCAACTTCGGGTATTCTTATTGTTTCAGCTTCGCAAAAACCGCTCCGGGCATCGTTTGCACGATTAACTGGATGAAAGTGGACGTTTCCTTCGTGTCCTACTTGACTGCCAAGTTCATCGCAAGTTTCATGGCGTCGCTCGGTAACGAATTGCGCTTTGATCCGTGCGACGGCTGTCGAGCCGCATTATTCCCTGATTCATGTTTACTGTAATCTTTCAGTTATTTCAATGATCTTCTATCGCAAAGCAATACGTCTTGTCCACAAAAACCGAGCTCGAGAGATCCACTGGTGCAGGAAGAAATCGATTCGCTTCGTAATATCACTTAATTTTGTCTACAAAAATAGCCAATTATATATTTAGGTGTCATTTGGGTGCATGTTTAGCACTTATCTGTCGTTTGCTATATACGCAACTGTCTGCATGTGGGCCATAATAGCTGGTCCCCAAACGATTCCACGCATCTTCAACGCCCTACCGGCCGTGTGGGTGAAACTGGCCGGCATATTCAATCCGATCTTCTTCGTCTAGTAAGTCGATAAAGTATATTATCAACTTGGAGGACGGCTCCATCCGAATAACGTATACTTTCACGCCTTGCTATTATTTTTGATAGCTTATCTACTAAAGAGAATGAGTGAACTCATCGAAAACGACGCGAATGTTTAAAATGTTCGAAAATTATGAGTCTGATTCTAGAGCAGCCATAAAAAATTATCTATCAAAGGTTATTAATGAGGCGCGAAACATGTACGGTATTTTGATTGAGCTATCCACGCATCCACAAAGTCGTCTAACATAAAATGTTGATAATACGCCTGTTACATATCGTGTACTTTATCTTAAGTCTTACTTGGAGGATATACTTAAACATTGCATTATGTACGACTGCAGCTAAAGTACATGATTTGAGACCGGCCTAGAATGTGTCACTGTTAAGGCTGTCATTTTAGCTACAACCCGCGCTTATGGGCGTGCACGAAGAAAATGTTCGGTCTGAACTATGACAACGAACAGATGCATCGTGACAAGACGGAAGAGCGCATTTGGATGGATTCGCCGCGGAACACTGCCCGCTCGATCAGAACCAGCCACGATCCTGTAGATACCACCCACGTAGTACTGCACCCGGCAGACAACGAATAACCACAGGCCTGTTTCATAAAACTGTCGCCATTACAACTGTTCTAATCACAAATGGGGAAAGTGCGATGATTGATCACCTGTGACATGCGCTAGAAATTCGTCACCCCAGCGTCACAACTGGCCAGTCACTGTGCTTCTCGCAGTTGTAATGATAACAGTTGTAATTGCAGCAGTTCAATGAAATCGACACCAGTGAAGCAGCGAGTACGATAGTTAATCTTTGCTTCGGCAACTATGAGTAATTGATTAGCTTCATCAGCTAGATAGGTCTTCACCAACTTGCCAGTGAATCATTCAGTGTTTGATTGGGCACTCCGGTTCATTAATCTCGAAATCATCAATGTTAGGAATGTATTGCGCGTTGAGCATCAGTCACGCTCCTTAGCTGACTTTTCGTCGTTCGCACGCCACTCGCAAAATCATGTAGTTAAGGATTATTCGGAATGCGCAGTGCATTCTTGGTGATTGCATGGGTAGCTCGCGTGCGAACCGCGGCAAAGCATTCGCCGCCCTTTACCAAGAGACGAAAACAGCGACGTTAATCAGTTGATGCGACTCGCTGTCTCTCTCTCTCTTGATTGATTTGTTTTACTGCTCTACTGCTTCGTAGCCTGGAGGGTTCAAGAAAAAAGGCAAAATCTTTGCTATTTTCTGACGGATAGAAGCGCAATGTGAGATTAAGATATAGCAGATGACGTTCTTACAGCCATTCCATTTTCACGTTAGCGACAATACAACTTATTTATTAGTTCGTAGTCATAGTTGAAGTACTGCAATTTCACGATTTTCAAGACGCATCTGAGACACTCATCCTCACAGCTTTCAGTTTTCATATTTGTGGTAAAGTCAAATGCCCGCAGTTACGCAAAACCAGCATTAGGTGATTTTAATGTTGTTAGTTTAATACGTGCGAAAAAATCTGCAAGCTAGAATATTAAGTTAATGCAAGTTTTAAGCCATAAAAGTCAACTATAGCCGACGCTAAATACAAAATTGCTCTTATTTCACTAGTGCGCGGGAAAGTTTAACACTTGCAAGATCGCGTTTCGATGTATCTCTGGAAAAATTTTTCGCTTGATTCCGTTCAGACGCAAAGATATCGCCTTTATGGAACAGGTGCATTATGTCCTTTCTTGAGCTATCCGCTTAGGCCCGCCTTTTTTCAGCCGTGCGCATAATCAAGCTAAACATACCGTTAGTCACACGCTAAGACGCACATACTGCAGTTCGCGCACTACCGTACTCTACTTAGAGAAAATGAGCTAAACACAATATATTAGTGGGTTTCACTGACACCGCGCAATTGTTCAATGTACTGCCCTTGTCGTTTGTCATCGCTGATATATATCCACTCTTTTTCTCTTTTTGATGTGCTGTTGAAAGCCAATAAATCCGTGAATTGTGTTCTATAGCGTGTATACGACACAATGCTTAGTGTGATTGGTCAAGCGTTTTTCAGCAATCAGCGTTACCTTTTCAGTCAGGACAAAAATTACTGAATAACACGCAAAATATCACAATAGACTTGAAATGACAGAACAGTCAAGGCACGGGAAATGATTACATTTTGACAGCTCTCCTAGCGACATCAGCCGACCTGCGATTGCCAACAGCATCAGCAACAGAATCCGTCTCTAATAGCGCTTCTCGCTCGCTTCCAACTACTTTCGAAGAAATCTTCTTAACCTCTGAGTCTGAGAAATTTATCAATTGCAGATCTGAAAATCATACAGAAATTTCGTAAAAGTTTAATTAATATTACTTCATATTTGCACATTCTCTAGCAAAATATAATAATAACCACGAATATTATCGTACCCACGCAAAATCTATTACCGTCAATGGCCATAGGGCAAAAGAAGGCGTCCAACATACTTCGCAAATTTCAGAAGTACGAACATCGCTTTTCATAAAATAACCAAAAACAGTTTATCAATCATTTCATTTAGGCGTAACAAAATTACGAAGCTTTTGAAGTTCAGTAGAATTCGCTTACAACGCTTTCGCCTATACTAGTATTGTCGAAATTATTCGACCGTTCAACCAGAATAACGGGATTTGGTCCCAGCACTATAAGGTTAATGCGCGAAATTAAAACACTGCTCTTTTTATAATCAGTCCGTAAAATGTATTAAGCCTATTGAGATATCTTTTGACGCTTGTGAACGGCGCGCTACGTCTATTTGAACATTATGTGACTCTTAGAGCTAAATATACAGCAGAGAAGCAGCCATATTCTGTTTACGTAACGAATTACATTAGCAATACGTAACATCACCAGAGGGATTTTTGGCCGATGACGTTTTCGGCCAATCTTTCGAGATACTTACAGAATTTTTCGATAATTGACTCATGAGGCATATATGCGGCTATATTTGAGTGTTTCTTTATTATCGAAAAGGAAAATCAGAAAATTTACGCCGTTTTAGTTCATTTTTATAGCCCTCGATTTTCGAAAAAGAGAAGTCTCGCTACGAACTGAATTCCCCTTGAAAAAATTATTTTAATTACTACGGTGCTTTCGGCTCGGTTTTCTTGAACGGTCGAATAATTTCGACAATATTTCGCTTCTACCGGCAATTTCTTCCGGTGCCCTAAGTACCATAGAAACGAATTTCACTAAATGCTCGATGTCAAAAAAGGAAAAAAGCACTGTACCTGCTTCGTATTCAGACGCACGCTGTACTTTGCCACTTCTGCTGACCACATCAATCAGTTCAGCGATGGCATCCGACCTAACAACCGTCCGACTGTCGCCGATCATCACCAAATGGCGCTTGGCTCGAGTAACCGACACGTTCATTCGCCGATCGTCATTCAGGAAGCCAACGATTTCTAACAAGAAAATTACAGTAACCCCATTCGACGAAACGTAAAGACGCTTGCACGAAACAAACTTTTTGGATTGCTGCGCACTAGCGAAAGTATTATGACTTGTCGTTCTTGTCCCTGGAAGCTGTCTACCGTATCCACCATGACATCGGGGTATCGTTCGTTAACGAGCTGTTTAATCAGCGCAACCTGGAAGTGATTTGAATCAATAGAGGTAGATATGGGACCGGAAGTGCAGTTCGGGAAAGAATGGTCACAAATTGGTGATATTTCCGTATTTTCACAAGAACTGCCTCCTACCATTAGTCGAGAAAAAAATAGACCGTCTTCTCAAGCAGATCTCGTTGAGATCTTCCTCATTTATACAAATTCATATCATTATACCGAAAAGAAGTTCACACAATGTACCGTTGATGGAAATAAATAAAGCAAATGACAGCCGCTAATCGAAATAAACCCGCGGGTCTATATGAGCATATACGGTACAAGTTTCACTTTCACTTTCCCTTTACACCAGACACACATCAAATGAGGCACTCTCTAACCCAAATAGCACAGTTTTGAAATCTAATTGGGTATTTTGTAGAGATAGTTTTAAAGGAAAGTGTTCAGATTAAAGCGAATATGGTGCATTTTTTGCTTCAACACTAACGGTGATGTTATTTACGAGGGAAGAGGAAGAATAATGAGAAACTAGTAATGAGAAAAGGCAGTGCGTACTTGAAAGACATATGGAGTAATGATGCCAATATCCTGTTGCTTGACGCCACAGGCAATGAGCTTCGATAGATAGGCTGCCACGAGTCGCGCTTCACCTAAACGCGTACGCATCAGCAACCATGTTTAAACTATTAAAATAGAATAATTTCAAACGAAAGAGTTTTTCACATAATGATGCTGAATTGAGCATATTCATACAATTCCTTTCAGCTCCCTAGACGTTGATTTCGACTGCTTAGAATGAAATAGTCGTTGATTGAAGGGGTTTTAATGGCAATTAGCGTATATAGTCAGAATATCTTAATCCGTAACAGAGAACCGCAGGCAACACAGCAGTCACGCCTAGTGTGGAAACTAAATTGAGCACGTTCGCTGCGTGATCCCCGTTATTAACGTTGTTCTCTACGGGACCAATATTTCATTTTCTTGTTACTGACTAAGAATTTACGACAATAGTTCATAGTAGAAAAAGTATTCATCAAAACTGTCGCAACTATGCCAACTGAATGGTTCCCTGAATATCGCGACTTGCACTTCGCTGTCATTAATAATTTAGAGAGGAATCAACTGTACCAGGATTGCCACTCGAGGTTCCGCCTTGCGATTTCACTTCGCGCATTTCGCCATTTTTGTAGCCCGCTGTGTCAATGAACAAAAGCGGCGAATTGTGGACGGACTCGTCCGGCACTTGACTTATCTGGCTGTAACAGGATATTACAGTGAAATTTCCGATAAGCAACATGGGCGATGATTTTTCAACCTTGGCAGGAGGGGGCGTTTCTGGAGGATTTAAGGTGTATGATACTGTCCCACCGTGTAGTCACAGTGATCGACTAAGATTTATTTAATCAGCCACTTGATTTATAGTCGGACTAAGGGGTGACGGGTACGCGATACAAGTGCCTACCACCAGTGGGGCAATTTAGCTTCCCCGCGAGTATTTACACACACGCGGACGCCTGATTAGCGCAAAATGCTATATTTTGTATGATAAAATACGATAGATGCTAAACTGGTGTAGGGATTTGTATCGCGTACCCGGCGCCCCTTAGCTCGACTACTCGGCTTATTGTTCGCCCCCCGAGCGGTTGTGTTCCTCTCTTTGCCTTGTTAGTTTGTTATGACGTTGGTCATTGAATAGGTACATCCCGTTCAGCCGCAACAACAACGTCATCGACTCCTAATACCTGCGGGAGAACCGGATATACATTAGATACGAAATCAATAAGTCTATTAATGTCGCTTCCTAATGATCTCATCTGACCGGAAAATACGAGTGCAAAAAATAGAAAACGCTCGAGTTTCCGCATTGCTAATGTTAATAATTTAACGATAGAGCGATTATAAAATGAGATAAAGCTTGTTCAACATAGATTCAATCTTAAATATTAAAAGATTGGAAAAAGTACGCATTAGCAACGGCCGAAATAGATCTAAATTTCAATTTCCAAGTACAGTCAGGTTTATTTCGCGCACCGCTTGAAAGAACGACTTGCCTCAGTGTCGCCCGACCCACAGAAGCCGCCGCGGTCAGTGTGCCGCCGTAGAAGTAGCCAGAAGACCACTCCATGATTTTCTCATGCATACGGTATTGTACAGTGAGCAATCGACTGATGGACGCAAATTGTGCGCTCAGTCGTTCCATTAATGATAAATGCAAACGGCCATCTTTCGCCCTGAAAGGCACTCGGCAGTAGAAAACATATATAGTAGTGGCCAGATAACTGCAGCCAACTTGGAATCCAGTTAAAAGCTGCCTTTATTCGGGTTCTTTTAAGCATGCAAAGTACAGAAGATAGCGGTTGAGATATATTTGCTGCACTTATCCGCTTCTACCGCAAGTATTGTCCACTTGTGGACAGTATTATCCTCAACGCCGTATACTATTAGGATTAAGATTATACAGCGGTCATACGCGCCTATTTCACGAAAATACTTTGATGCCACGCACATGTCAACTCATGTTTTCAGAACAACGCAATAAATTCGCGACTCGATTCATCAGATATTCACGCAAAAAACTGAAGTCTAATCATCGACTACTTGCCTCAAAAATGCCAGTCACAATTCATGCTAACTACGATCGCATTTGAATAGCGCGGGTACTTCGGAAACTCAACGATGAGACGCGAAAAGCATACGGTATTCAGAATGATGCAGCCTTCAAGTGGAAAATAATAGAAATCCCTTACAATTGGCTCATGACGATTGGCGGTAGTTGACATTGATCGCCCGCGAGCACGCAGCGTTTACCCGCGAGCAACGGTAGCCAAGAAGTAGGCTCAATCGCCTGCAATACGCCGATAGATTATCATCACAAAACTGTAAATCTAGAAATTCTAAGTACAAGCCGAATTTAACATAGATCACTTAAATTTGAAAGCTTAAAAACAAAGGGTAATAAGAAAATAAAAGTACGAAATGGCAAACTGCCAACCTGAGCAGCTTCGTCGATGATGACAACATCAGGTTGGATGTTAAGAGTGATGAGCATTTCTATCATTGACGACGTTATAGTGCAAAAGATCGCTTGGGCGTCGTTGAGTACCTCCTGAAAACAACCGTTTTCAGAATTTATTCCGTATCCATTTCAACAATGACACATTCCAAATCAAACAGGACACTCTTTGATTCAAAGATGGTGCTTTGCAAGTCATATCAATAAGAAACGTATCCCTTCTCATTTCGAAAGTCCTTTTACGAGAGGTATGAAACGGCGGTCAATAAGACTGAATCATTGATGGAAGCAAAAACAAACCCTGCGAGCCTTTGTAGCGATGGCCGCAATAGACGACTGAACGCTAACGAGCAAATTGCGTTCTGCATTGCTTTCGCGCAATTTTTGCTGAAATAAGTGACAGTTAGCCTACAGACAGCAACGATCAAGGGAAACGGGGATCCTATGTGGTTGCAAATCATATATTTATAATTAATCAACTTACCGCAAAGTAGCTTTGTCATACGTAGCTGTTAGCAATATATTCGGTACATTCGTATCAGTTGGGAGGGGGTGACTAAAGTTCCCCTTTAAGGGAGAAATCGTACCAATGTTTCGTAAGCTTTCTGATGGTCTTGGGCGTGCGACCCTTGCTTGACCATGGCGTCGAAGGAGAACGCTTGCGAAGATTCGCTCACGCCCGTTCCGAGTCGCACCAGCTTGACCTTGCCTTTCACGCGGTCAATAATGTTGTCTACTGCCACGTGGGACGGCGCGCAAACTAACACCTGAATCAGTCAGTTATTACTGATTTTATTATCATAAAGGTTGTGATATGATAACGACTGATGATGATGATATGATGATATGATAATAAAAGCGTTAAGAGACTACCTTTTGACCCCGAACAGCGCATTGCCGAATAATTTCGGCGACAACGAAAGTCTTCCCGGTGCCTGGCGGACCCTGAATCGTGACCATCGGTCGTTGCGGGTTGAGGGCGACTGCCACCGCCTCCTTCTGCGAATCATTCAACTCGTGAAACCACTCGGTCGGCATCGGATCTGCAACAACCGCTGACACATAACAACTAACATTCACGTCACAGCCAGCGACTTTTTCGCCGAAGCGCGAGAAATTGAACAGTAAATTCAGTTATGTCATCTCGCTGAGGTCCTGCGGATGCCGCATATTTAGTCAATCAATCGCTATTGCTAAAAATGCGACATTATTTTTAATCGCCCACTTCCTGCCAAATGCAATTAGAATTTGCACAGACCGCCTGACCCAGACAATTTGCTCGGTCAGTGACCGCGAAACTACTTCAAATACAGTAGAATGTGTTTATATCGGTCATTCTTCCCAGTCCCAGTGAGTATCTTCCCATACAGTGAAGCTCCCTTATACCGCTAATTTCGCTTGTACCGGTAAATTAGGCCGATCCCCCAAGTACAAGTATAAACGACTTTCACTATATACCGATGAAACAGAAAATTTTTACCGCTCTCAACAACGGGGAACTCTTTGGCACCGAAGGCGGTGAGCAGTAGGTCTCCACCAGGGCCAACCGCAGACGTGCCACTCTTGGAGCTGAAGCGATTGATCAATCGCTCGTAGGTCGGGTGCCTGATTGAAGGCAGCACGACAAATGTGCTGTTGCTCAACGTCGTCTTGTGCAATTTCTTATACTCCTCCGGCTGTATGTTCAATGTCACGCTACTTCGTTCAACAGAATCGAGCACTGCTTCGCATAACGCCACTTTGTAATTCTTCGCGTCTGCCAAGCAAACCGGCGTTCCTCAAACATTAATCACCAATTTAACGCGCTCTCATTTATGCTCAAGTTCTCACCAGGCTCTAATGTGGTGCGCGGGATGTACGCATTGGCTGGCCTACTGAATTGAACCATCCCCCTCGAAGTAGTCGAATGCCTCAAATCTCCCAGAACAGCGCCCGATGCTATCAACTCTTCCACACTTCCGCTTCTCAACAAAGCGCTGAAAAGACGATTCGTCCATTGAGAATTGACAAAATGATAACATCAGCAAAGAACCAACTTAATTTGTTTCGCCCGCTCGTCGATTTCGTGTTGAAGCAACTGAGCCCAAAGGCGGAACTTTTCTTCGACGATTAGTGGCAAAACGACGACCTCTTTGGTGACATTTTCACTCTCCTCTGCGGTAATCTCTGTTTTGGAGCTATTTTTTACTGGAACTAATCCCTCCTCTTCTCGNAGTGGCAAAACGACGACCTCTTTGGTGACATTTTCACTCTCCTCTGCGGTAATCTCTGTTTTGGAGCTATTTTTTACTGGAACTAATCCCTCCTCTTCACGTTTAGCTCTCCTTGCAGCTATTCGTTCTTCTCGTTCAACCATTCTAGCGGCTAACTTCTCCTCCTCCACCTTTTTAGCCGCTTTTGCCAATGCGATAGCGTCCTTTTTCGATACTTTTGCTTTGTCCTGTTCAGCTCCGCTCTTTTTGGCATTAAAAAATGACTTGGATTTCGACCCGCACTGCGAAGTCGTATGCAAACCACTCTTGCTGACATTATTTAACAGTGGTGATAAGCAAGTGGCAAGCGGCCAAGTCGGATATGCTCTCGAGCTGGACTGTTCTGCCGATAACTTGGCCAAATGTCGTCGCCATACCGTTAAAGTCAATCGAACATTCAGCATGACTCCGACTTCTCCTTGACTAATCATACAAATACCAAAATACCAATTCAATCAAGAAGAATGGTCTTATGATAGATCAGCAAAGCCTCGGGCGTATTTTACGGCCATCGGCTTCATGGGCATCGCTCGGCGGCGACCAGAATAGAACTGCAGATTATTTAAAACTGAAATAAATTTCAATTCATTGGTTACCCGCACCGTAGACTAGTTATCGTAGTTTTTCTATCTCTTTCGCACTATCTGTTTTACACCGCAATCAACATTCGTGTTAAGACCGACATTTCTTAAGAACAAAGTTTCCATTGGCAGAACTTGAATATAACTTTCAAAGTTCGGTGGCACTTTCCATTCAGGTGTATTTAAGATCGAGACTATCGAAATTGACACCGAAATTTTTAAAAACGTTTTTATGTTGAGAAAACAACTTCTTAGTTTGTCGAATTTTTCGGCAAAAAGTTGTTCACACTTTCTTAACCAAATTTA
>NIUQ01005042.1:0-11823 GCA_002796945.1 Plectus sambesii
CCTACTCCAACTCCAACCCCTACACCTACTCCAACCCCTACTCCAACCCTCACCTAAATATGCACACATCTCGCACTCTACGAACGCGTTTTGATCGTAAACAATAAAACAATCACTTTGCTTTGACGCTCATTCGACGGCTTCAACGACGTCAATGAGTAAAGACCTTCAGCTGAAGGCCCGCCTACGTCTTCCCTACTCACTATACCTGCGATTACCAGCGATTACCACCCTTTCCGTCCCTTGAAGGGGGCCCTTAGCCGAACGCATTTCTGCACTAACAAAGAGGTGCGCGGTGCGAGAATGCCTGCGCACTCTGCCAACAAAGTTGTTCCATGACGGCATTGAGGCATTTGACGCTCACTAGAAGTGCACTGACAAAGGGGAATTATGTTGAGAAATGAGATAATTTTAGCGTACTCAAAAGTAATTTAGTTGAAGCAGAATTGTTATTTTCAATTGAAACGTATGGCTATTGATACTCTCCCTTTCAGAAATGCAAAGACCACAAGCAAGAGAGCGACAAAGACCTGTACGTCATGACCAATTGATTGCTTAGCAGCCTGCCTACGTGTTCAATTAATTGCAGGTACAAGACGTTTGCACGAACGATTCCCGCGACTACCGAGATCATAAAAGCGTTCTTTGCACTCTTGAAGCAGATGAACTGGCGGAAGTTTACGTTGGTGTTTGTCAATGACGCAAGCGGAGGGGAGTTGCATAGCGCTATCAAGGTGAGCGGACTGCGCAATTTGTGTTGGCTCTTGGTGCAAGGTAGTTAGGCTAACGCCTACGTTTGAACCTGGACGGGGAAACGATGGGCGGCGATATGGACGGCATCGATTGTGGCGTGTTTACTTATGCGCTCCGTCCGTCTGCTTCCCCAGTCCCCATCCGCCTGAATGAATAGAATGAAAAAAAATTGGCACGGTTTAGGCTGAGATAGAAGCACAGAAGGCTGCGAAGGTCGACGACGAGGGCGATTTCGTCATTTTAAACGTCAGCTTGGTACCTGCGCCGTTCTCAGAGATCGAAAGCCCTAGAGTGGTTGATCAGATCGTCGACGATACTGCTCCAAACACTCGAAGTAACGCAATTATAGTCGACATTTGTCAATCAGTAACAAGAAATCACGCCAAGCACTGTAGTTGGCAAAGATGAGATCGCTTTTCGGTGCTTGAACACTGTTTTTCACCAAAAGTGATAATCGTTTCTTAATTTTTTACGTGCATAAATTGACAGGATAATTTGATAGAAAGCAGCGCTATCGACATTCGAAGCAGTTTGCCTTATTCAATCAAAGATTTCTTGTTACTGATCGGCAAATTCTGACTATACATTTCCATTCCATATAAACGCGGTGCATGTGGTGTATTGCAGTTTACGTGACTTTTGGGAATGTCAAGTTGTTCCGACACATGCTGTTGGCGATGGGCGATCGAGATATGATGAACGGTGACTACGCGCTCGTCTTCCTCGACCCCGACTACGACTGGCACGACGTCTACCAAGCGATGAACGACCACTTTTTCCGAAGTAAGCGCCTTTGCCGTTGAAAACGCCTGAGGGAATAGAGACATCTTCCTCAGCCGATTGGCGCCCTGCGGCCCTTCCCTTCCTTCCTCCTTCTTTGACGCCATTTATGCTTCAATTTACGGCTACGGTCAAGTGAGCAATTACCGACGAAGATTTGATTATTTCTTGGCGAATGTGCGCGCCCTGCACAGCACCGCACCCTCCTACACCAAGCATTCAGTTCCGCCTTGCAGACTAGCAGCTCTCTTTTGTTTCGCCACTGAGACAGTGCAAAGACTGCAAATCAAACCAACTGTATCCTAATTGGTCGTTCCACTGCAACGCTTCTCTGCTTTTAGACACGATGGTTGATTTGAATACATCGTGGGCGACGAACGCCACCGATCGAAGGATTATCGACTATTCGCGATCGGCGCTCGCCATCATTCCCACCCCCGTCAAACTCCTCACGACGACTTATGAAAAGTTTTGGAACAAATCGAATGAGCATTTGAAGCAAATCTTCCACGTCAATTACCCCGACACTAACGTCAAGGTTTGGAATTGCTTAATTAGCGCTATTTCCTCGCCAATAACTAGACACTAAGTCAAAGTTTTGGTCCTGCAAAGAAAAGATTCGAGCGAAAAAATTGATTAGTTAATTTGTTCTTTCTGCTTTATTTCCTTGGCGCAGAATGTTGATCACGCAATGATTCGTGCGCGGTCCGACCTAGGTCTTACGATACTTTGGCGCTTTGTTATTGACGAGCAATTTACGAGACACAGCCTCTGAATGATTGAAAAGTTACCATAGTGCGTGTGGTACATATTTGCTGAAATTAGAGCCATTAACAGTGAGCGATCGACTTTTAAAATACTATTTTTCTCGATCTACTGTTCCATAGATCAGTTTCTGTGAAGTGTAGATGTTTACTACAATATATCACGCACTCTTGATACACCGAGCTGGTGAGGCGCTTTTCCCGCCTGAGATTGTGTCGCAATAATATGTAATAATGGTCCTGCAGTTATTGGGAAAGAGGAGCCGATGAATAGACAATTCGAGCACGTTTCAGACGAATCGTTTTGCGTGCTACTTGTACGACGCGGTGTGGTTGTACGCGCGAGCTTTGCATCAAGTGATTCTCAATTCAAATAACTCGGTCGATTACGATCCAGTTTCCGATGGCGAGAAGATTATCCAGCAAATTCGCGGAAGGCGATACCATAGTATGTTTCTGCGTGGTGCTTGATTTTCTCGAAAATGAGCGTCCTGATTTTTTTAAAGCTCGGGAGACGTTAGTTAAAAGAGGGGAGGCAACTGCGATCGTCCCTAGCTTAAGGGAACGTACCGTAGATTGTTTTTAGCTACGTATGGCAATACTGTTTAACTAATTATGAGGTTGTCATAAGAGTTCATGCACAAATGGCTTTATTTTCCATCGCTCTTTGGAGCGTTGGATTGTGGTATTGATGGTGCGGATCCTAAATCTGATGTCGAAGATCTTTGTTTGGGTCTTCTAAAAGTACCTAATCCTGTCAAGCGTCGCGAAATCGTTGCTTTCGCTTTATTCAAAATTTCTTAGTAACAGAGAGACGTAGGAACGCTGCAGCACGCTTAGTATCGAAAACTAAACTTAGCACGTTCGCTGCGGCGTTCACACTATTAGCCTTTATCGCTACGAGACTAAGACTTCATTTTCTTAATCAGTATTAAGAAATTACGACGATAGAAGTCGCTCGAGAGAGAGGCTAAAGAGGATGAGTGCCAGTCGAACCCACGCTGAAGAAATGAAAATCCGCGCTGACAATAAACGCCTATGACGTCGAGCTACATGTCTGAATATGAGCTGAAAAGAACGGGTGAACAGCGTTCGGGAGCGACAGTATGTGCATGAACTCAAGGGACAGCCTGATACAACTAATACACAGGGTCTTTCATCATAATCGGTCATGTTTGCATTCAGAACTGTCACTCTTGCATTGTGTCTTGTCAAGCCAGTGTTCTAATTGCAAATGCAAAGCAAAGATGACGAAGTTGAATGCATAAGGGATAAATTATGGTGAAAGATCTTGTAAGAGAAATAGGTATGATTTGCGACCAGTACGGGCGCGGCTAAAGATAATTTACGGTACATCCTCCTTCCCCAACCAAAAATACCGCGGTCCGCCTTTAAAGGCTGCGTTGAAGCTGGCGCCTCAGTTCCGCATTAGAATTGCGTCTTTTTTCGAAAAACGTTTGCTCTCACATTTCTTATTCATTGAAAGCAATTTTACCGACGCGAGCACGAATCTAGGTCTGATTGCTCGGAGCTTATTAGGGAGAGAGGCCGCTGTAGTTCGCATTTTATGGATTGATACGTTGGCAGGCATCCAAGGGTTCGACATGCGCATCAGCGATACGGGGGACGCCCAGGGCAATTACACGCTGCTGGCTCGACAAACCGTCATTTCTACGAGCGCTTATCCGCTAAACTACGCCCTGAACGTGACGGCGGATTTCATCGACGACTCGTCGAAGAAAAACGGGTCTGGCCTGCCAGCGCTGCGATTCATTTCTGGTCAAACAATCGACTGGCCCTCTGGTATGGCCCCCGTCGACGAGCCAAAGTGCGGCTTTGGAGGCAAGAAATGTATCCAGGCAAAAAGTGCGCATTTTTATTTCCCCTTCATACTTTCTCTCACTCAACCGATCTTATGCAGATTGGGTGCTAGAAATCGCGGCTATTGTCGCTATGATCTTGATGATCGTCGTCGGTGTGCCTTGCGTCTTTTACTACAGGTTTGTCTTGATTTCTTAATACTGTGGAATTCGTTTATATCGGTTACCGGGGGACCAGCAAGTTTTGACCGATATAAGCGAAATACCGGTATAACCGAACTTATTTGTATGGAAAAGTACGCTTTGGGACTGAAAATCTTAACCGAAACCGTTATAAACTATTTCGTAATACAGTGCAAATCGCTTAAGTGCACTTCGTTCGACTCGGCAAGAAATTTTTTGTGCATTTATGCTATTTTTACGCTTATCCGAACGTGATGCAATAGAAGAAAGTAGCACGCGGAACTAACAAACAATGTGCACTAATCCGGTTTGTGCTCTTAAGGGGGATGTACTTATCCGGTTTCCGCTGTATTTATTTTGACGCATATCATTTTTCGCTTTAATAGCGACACTTTTTAATTCAAACAGGACGCTTTTCTAGCCAAACAAACATATGTCCTCGTTGATTTAGAAAGTGTCATTATTTGATTGGAAATGCCATTTATCGATCCAATGGTCTTTTTCAGAAACAGAAAATTCGAACAGGAACTGGCTATGGTTTGGAAAATCGATGCCAAAGAAATTAATAATGTCTGGCAAGTGAACACGTCGGTCACCTCGTTACTGGTGATCGAGGGCAGCAAGGTGAGGCAGATTTTAGCTTAATACTGCAGTATTAAGTGGTGCTGTGTGTGCAATTATCAAGAATTAATTATATCTTTCTTGATAATTGCTGACTTTACCGTCTCACAATTCCAAAATCAGCGTATAAGGTGGGGATTTACGCTTTGATTTGGCGTTGTGATGTAATTAATTCTTGGTAATTGCGTGTAAACCCTCAATTTGCTCTCGAATAGATTCTTTTGAAATTCTCACTAACCACGTAAAGCTCCTGATAGGGACTGGGAATTTTCAGGCATTTTGCGTTGATATTTTAAAATAGTTTTACCGTTTAGATTGCTTTGATTATTTCAGACTGATCTATTACAAAAGGCTCAAGACGGTAGCAGTGATGGTTGTTACACGGATTTGCGAGGAATTGCAGTGCACAGGGGTGCAATTGTGGCTATCAAAGAACTTCGTTACTCGAAGAAGCCGCGAGACATAACGCGCGCCACGAAGATAGAGATGAAAATTATGCGTCAGTTGCACCACGACAATATTAACGCGTTCATGGGTACGTTTGCTGTTTTTTCCTTGCAGTCCAACTCTCTCCCTCTCTCTTCCTCCTTTTTTCCTTCATTACGAAGAAATCTTTGATTTTTTAGGAATAATTTTGCAACCGACAAGCATATGCATAGTCCGCGAATTCTGCGCCAAGAGCAGTCTGATGGATGCGCTGCGCAATAAAGATTTGAAGCTGGACAATCTTTTTATCGCTTCGTTCGTGGAAGATCTCATTAAGGTAGCATTCAAATTTTGCATCATGGTTGCTTGACGATCAAAATGTCAGCGTTCCCTGACTGTAGTTTGCGGATGCTCATTGCATTTGACAAGTAATGCGCTAATATAAATATACTATTCTCAGTTTAAAGGGAAACTTCGGTCACTCCTACCTGAAAGGATTATCTTATATTGTTTGCAGCTACCTATGTTAAGCTACTTAGCGGGAAGTTAGTTACACTTTAAAAACGTATACTTCACAGCCAGCTTGTCATACATAGCTTAATGCAATGTATGGTTCATTCCTTTGAGGTAGAAGTGAAATAGTTTGCCCTTGAAGTAAAAAAGTGTTGAAATTTGCTGGGGCAGAATGGCGCAATTTTTCGTGTATAGCGAATATTTTTCACTCAATAACGGCAAAACAGTCTTTCCTGAGACTTTCTTTGATGTACTGCGCGCTAAAGTTGAGATAAATTTGGTGTTTTACGGTATTCAGTCTCGACGCTCGTTATTGATTAAAAAAACTTTCCCTTATGTAATAACTAGCGCGCTGATTAAACGGCCACCGGCGACTATAACGCGTACTTGGGAGTTTTTGATGGAACACAAAAAAGAGTTGCCTCTTTCAGGGTATGATTTACTTGCACGAGTCGGAACTGAGGGTGCACGGCAATCTGAAGTCGACCAACTGTCTCATCACCAGTCGTTGGGCTTTGCAAGTGGCCGATTACGGTCTTCACGAACTGCGCGACGGGCAGGAGTGGGACAGCGAGGAATTGAAGGTGGGTGGATAAATGTCTTTTGCAGTAATCACGGGGTAATTAGCTGCCTCTATTGTTCGCATTCAAATGCGTAGCAGCACGTGCGGCACTTCCGACACCGACAGAAAAGAGCGTTTAGAGGCTGGGAGGGGTTTTTCGCTCTTGCAGTGCTAATATCAAGCGGGGCTGTCACTGCTGCGACTTCGATTAGTTTTTTAGACCGTAATCAACGAGAGTGATCATTTGTATTAATAGCCAGTCACTAAGCGTGCAGTACTGTACGCATTGTATCAAAGTTGGTGGTTAAACTTCAGCTCATATTTCGCCCCCCTAGTGATCACTCGCTCTCTTTCAGAGTGCCGTCCCCATTTTCTTACCCACCTCCATTCTCTCTTAGTATCGTTCTTCTTACCGATCGTAACGTGAAGAATCCCCTCGCTTTTACGAGCTGCCTTCCGACAGCTAAACTGTAACAGATTTGTTGGCGAATCGTTCTCATGGTACATTTTAGTGGGAGAGTTACTTGTGGACGGCGCCTGAGTTGCTACGCGCCAGCGCCTTTGAGCACGCCGTCAAGGGCACGCAGAAAGGCGACGCCTACTCCTTCGGTATCATTCTTCACGAAATCCTCACTCGACAAGGACCTTTCCACCTGATCGAGAATCCTAGTGAGCAGTCTGCCAAAGGTACTTTATCGTTGCTTTGCTTACGGTTTACTGTTGCATATGAATTGGCTACTTTATTTTTCACCCAGAATTGTGACTATTTGCTATTTGTAGTGAAGAAAGAGTTACGCACGTGGCGCCAAACGTCCCACTTTAGCGTCTTTGCTTTCTGATTCATTAGATTAAAATCTCGAATGGGCAATATCTTATGGGTTTCCCTGCGTCGCAAGCCAAGAATTCTTTTGTATCAGGGTCCCCTCTCGCATTGCAGCAAAATAGAGTGTAAGATAAGTGATAAAATGTCTTTTAAATACAAGTGTGTTTGCGGGTTCGCCTGTAAAAGCACTTTTTTCAGACGTGGTAGAGCGAGTGGCATATGGGTATGAGCCGTACCGACCCTCTTTGGAGAATGTCGAATGTCAGAATTACGTGTTGGAAACTTTGCGACTGTGCTGGGCCGAGCAGCCCGAGCAACGACCCGACTTCCGTCATGGCATCCGGCAGCGCATGAAGCCCATGTTCAGCGAGATTATGAAACGCAACATTATGGATCACATGATGCTTATGATGGTAAGTGTACGACTTTCTCTAGATATCTTTTGCTCTAATCAGCAATATATATTCTCTATAGATATGTTTTTGGTTTATAAAAAGAAAGCTATTAGTTGAGTAGTTATTATAGCAAAAAAATTTATCGCTAAAAATAGTAAGAACTCGGTAAAAACTACGGTAATATGCATTAGCATGATACCTAAATTAATGCGAGCGTTAACATCTGCTACAAGCGACATATCGTTCTTATATGCGCGGGAAATTATGGAATGGATTGCTTATCATTTAGCACTGAATTTCAGGAAAAGTATCAAAACCAATTGGAAGATCTCGTCGAGGAGCGGACGGCGGAATTGCGTGATGAAAAGAAACGAACTGAGACGTTGCTGCATCGGATGTTGCCAAAGTAGACCAATTTGAATTCCCGCTCAAACTTGAATATCTGCCTCATGAAAACTCTTTCAGGACCGTTGCGCGACAGTTAATATTGGGCAATGACGTCGAACCAGAATCGTACGACTCTGTGACGATCTACTTCTCGGGTCAGCCAAAACGAATGCGTTTTCTTTTTCAATTTCCATTCGTTTCAGATATCGTTGGTTTTACAAACATATCCGGCGAGTCGACGCCCATGCAAGTCGTCAACTTCCTCAATAAACTCTACACGCTTTTCGATTGTATCATTCGCAAGTATGACGTGTACAAGGTACGTATTCCACCGATAACTTGACACGAAAACAATAAACTATTCCTTTTTTTATTGCTAACTATAGGCGGGAAATATAAAATTTGATCCAATTGCTTTCAGGTTGAAACAATCGGCGATGCGTATATGGTAGTCAGTGGACTTCCAATCCGCAAAGGCAACCAGCACGCCGGTGAAATCGCCACGATGGCGTTGCATCTGCTCGCTGCCGTTCATCATTTTGAGATTCCTCATCGTCCTAACGACAAGCTCAAGCTCAGAATCGGCTTGCATACTGGTAAGGCTTTACTTTTACTTTTAAATATAAATTCACCAAAGTTTCCGTTTTGATATGAAAGTATCTATATTAAAGTGAAGATGGTATATTTGAGTGCGATTCGTGTTCAAAAATAATTATATGTAATCGTATTGTAAGTACTTAGGCGTGATATTTGTGTGCAGATGCATCTGTAATCGGCTATAACCTTGATGCCGATACATTCTCTGCTTGCAGGTTCATGCGTTGCGGGTGTGGTTGGCAAGACAATGCCTCGGTACTGTTTGTTCGGCGACACAGTGAACACTGCGAGCAGAATGGAGTCGAACGGACTGCGTAAGTGTTCAATGCAAGCGACAACTAAGAACCTAACGAAAACGACTGCCTTTTAGCGCTGAAAATTCACTGCAGCGAGGCTACCAAGACCGCGCTGGAAGAGCTGACAGGGTACACGTTGGAAGACCGCGGCGTTTTGTCCATCAAGGTTTGTTTTTCAACTGCACTACTGTGTAAACTGTTTATACTGCAATACAGTTGAAACCGGATACGTGCAAATTGATCCGGCAAGAAAAATTGTTGCACTCATCCAGTTTTAAATCATGTAAATAACATAAGGCCAAAGTTCGGGGGATGGGAAATTATTGCACTAATCTTGTTGTTGCACTTTGCACTCTTTTTGCACTTAAGCAGTTTGCACTCAACCGGTTTCGACTGTGTATGTGGGATCGACAGATTTTGATATAACCGATTACTATTATAAACGATTTTCGCCCTGTAAAAAACATAGGAGGCCGAAAATTGGGAACCAATCAAACCTGATTGCTATAAATGATCCTATAATCGCAGTCACTGACGATGGTATTGATTCAGGGCAAAGGAGACATGCACACTTTCTGGCTGCTCTCCAAGGAAGGCTGCGTGTTTGACGACACCAGTTTCGAGCCGGTTGATGAGCCGGCCATATTCGGTCCGACTAGGCAACCGGCGAACAACGTTCGTCTGCGTCCTAATTCTTCGCAATTTGGTACGCCAATACAATTATTTTCGTCATTTTTCGATCGGTAACAAGAAATCCAGCTTGCCATCGTAGTTGGCAAAGTTTCGCCCGCTTTTCAGTGCTTGAACACTGTTTTTTCACCCAAAATAATAGTCGTATCTTATACTTGCGTGAATTGGTAGAAAGAAGCGCTATCGGCTCTCGAAGCAGTGTTCCTTATTCAGTCTTAGATTTCTTGTTACTGATCGGCTAATTGTGATTCTATACTTGATGTGAATTTGCTCACTTCTTATTGCTTTCAGCGCTCAATCGTGAATCGGCCCTTTCACTGCAAAAGGACAGCTCAACTGCGTTCCTGAAGCGCCTGGTGGAACGCGCTCGTGGACCGATGACCTGCTCTGTTCAGGCGCTGCCCGACGTCCCCTCTCCCATCACGCCCGGCTTGTCCTCCGGCGCCATCTTCTTCTCCAACGCCAATGGCGGCTCCGTCTTTGTCAACCATCCGAATTCTAGCGCCCTCACTCCCCCCACTAGCGAGAAAATCTGCCGACCGCAGTCGTTCCGAGGCCTCAACGACTTGCCGATTCTAGCCGAGGAGACGAGCAGCCTCCTGCCGTCCCCGCGCGTCGTCGACGAAAACGCCGAATTCTTCTCGAAACCAACTGACCAGCAACGACTCTTACAGCAGCTGCAGGAACAGCAGCAGCAGCAGCAGCCGAGCAAGGAGAAGTTCAAGAGCGGCAAGCGCTACCGGAAGCAGCGGTCACGCAGCTCGCGCCGCAGCGAGATCGTTCTTCCGAACGGCATGCGGCCGTCCGCACTGTTGCAACCAATGCGCAAGCGCTCCCTCTCCCTCCCCGATGGCGACGTCTTCGACGACCAGATCGAACTGATGAGTGGGGACATGTTGGACCACGGGTTCACCGCGCCGCTCATGGTGGACAGCGGCTACTGCGCGCAGACGACGGCGCCGCCCTCCTCCGACAATTCCCCCTTCGACCAGAACTCGCTGCTGGACATGTTGGCGTCGCACGAACGTGATCGGGATCGAGGCCGACCGTTCGCCGGCTCGTCGTCGACGGGGCACATGCGGCCCGTCGTGTGGGATATGGACGGGACGCCGATGTCGACGCAGACGACCAGCTCGGTGTCTTCGCGCTTGACGCTCGACGGAAGGGACTTGCCGAGTCGCGAGTGGACGGAGCCCTGTCCGCCAACCCCGACGAAAGGCAACCCCCCGCCGCGCAAGCGCTCCCTCTCCTGCGGCGACAACCTGAGCGCCGTTCAGAACGGGTTCGACGACGCTAACGATCGGACTTATCTCATATCGGCCAGCGACCACTCGTCGAATCCGTGCAGTCCGCAGGTCAAGCCGATGATGGGACACAAGCGCAGTAGGAGGGAACGGAAGTCGGTGATATCGCTGCAGACGGAGGACTTGCTGGCCAAGAAGCCGTTCTGGCATCCGAGTCTGCGCGATCGATCTCCCGGCGGCAGCTTCAACCGCATCTTCCGTCGGCTCACGCAGACCATAAACGACGCCGAAGCGGCTCCAGTCGCCGATCGCGGCAATCGTCAAGACTACAATCCATTGTCTGTCGTTTGATGACCGCGCCGCGCTATATGCCCTATATGGTCGAATACATCACTTTTAATCATTATTTTTCAATAAGTGACGAAGGTCCAACGAGGGTGCCGTATTTTGAGAGTATACTGGAAATCATTTATAGTGGTCAACAGATTTTGACAGCTAGAAGCGATTTCTGCTGTACCTTTTCCACTCTGACATTTCCCGAATGAAATTGGATAGTTAAAATATCAAATTGAACATTTTTCGAATCAGAAGTCAGCACACTTCCTTACTTTAGAAAACCTGTCAGATCGCGTCAGAGAAGGAAATTCAAATTGGCGCATCAGAAATCATCCCTTCCCACGTTTCCTAATTAGAATAGAATGGTGTTTTTTCATATCAACTACATTTGTAGAGCAGGTATTGAATTCGATTTGGAAAGCGCTTAATTAAAATGCAAATTGTATATTTCCAACTGCGTTGAGAGAGAGAGAGGTGTATTCGATCATATACGGTAAATATTGTTTCCTCCTTCATCCTGTCCTGCGCAGGCGTCGTCATCGTTGTTTGCGCTCAACGACTCGCGCGTTTCACACTGGACCGGTTCCATGTCGCGTACTTAAGTTGAAGCTATATTTAGCCGCAATGCTAAGA
>NIUQ01005043.1:0-11853 GCA_002796945.1 Plectus sambesii
ATATAATGTTAGTCCACCTGTTTACCTGAGAGCCCCCCTGACCACCAAAATTCGCCCATATCCGACATAAAGTCCACTGCAATCAAATGCATTAGATTAGGACATTGTTTTGGAGTAGCTGACCTGTAGACGATGCATAATAAGCTTGTTTACCTTGAGATAATTGATCATTTCCCGTTGCATAGTTGAATCGTTTGCATGTTTGTCCATGGTCTCGGACAGTGTTTTTTGCATGTCTTTTAGCAGAGTTTCAACAGCTCGATTGCAACATTTATGGCCTGAAGAAAAATCTCTAGTTTAACACGAAGAAAATCAATGCATTTTGAGAACTAAAATGTCATAATATTTAAGCTCAATGAAATAAAGGCTGTTTTTTGCATGCCACATTATGATTCTCCAAATGGATCCTTCCCTAAACGAGTCTCCAAAATGGATCTTCAGAATCCTTATGCACAAAGTTCAGGGCTTCCTTACCATCTCATAAGTTTCAAGTCTCCATCCCCGTTACAGCCCTAGGATTCGTGTCGCCAACATGTATGGACTAAATGACGTACCGCTAGGGCTCGTGAAGCAGGTTGGTCCTGTTGAATTTGTTTCATTGCCTGCATCTGGCTCGTCAACATAGTAATACTCGTATTCTGCGCCAACGACACCGCTATGTAGTGTTTCGTTATTATTGGAGTCTTGTCCGGTGACATTGTTGAACCCCGTATCTTGCATAGCTGGTTTTTGTATGCTGATGCCGCTTGGTGTTAGCACTTGGGCTTAAATGAACATTTATTTAATCAATTGCTTTTGTATCATTCTCTTAGTGGTAAGAAAACGAAATTATGGAACGATGGTACAAGCGGAGGAGAGATTTAAAGTTAATTATGGGAAGAAAATCTTTGTTATTGACAGATATATTGGAAATATGTGTTGCACAAAGTTGCATATAGTAAGCAGACTTTGATCTGGTAACGTGCAATTTTAGGCTTATTAAATGAGAGACTGAAGCATACGCTTATCAAATTTGGACAAAGTTCTGATTAGTTTTGGAGATCCTGTTGCGATTCAAGCATATGAAGATATCGGCACCATTTGCCAGAGAAAATTGTAAATATATTTTATTAAGTGTCGCTTAAACTTCCTGTTCTCGCTGATGCTTGCTTTGCGACAACGTCAGTTGCGTTTTGCGCGTGTACATATTCGTGGCGAGACCAGAATTAAGTTTTTCTGCTACTAAAGTTGTGATCATATTTGCACTTACTTTCAGTGCCAAGTGCGTTATGCTTGCCAGATAGCTCGGCAAGTCGATGAGCATTAAAATTTCCATGCATATCTGCTTCCATGTCGTTCTCCACTGCAAAATATTTATATGACAAACTAGGCAATATGGGCAAACTTGATCGGGCTACTCTGTTAAATGTCAACATTGCAACCGTTATTAACCGGGGTAAAGCCTGCGTCACAACAGCTGAAAAAGCATAGCAACATAGGACCTTGACGGTATTTTTAGGAGACACATTGCATTTGTCAGGAAATGCGCGAATATGAATTTTTGTATGATTCTGTTGCTGTTACGAAAAATTGTTCTACTTTAGTGGTAAATAACAACTAGATATTGCTCTTCTCATTTTTTGCCAGAAGTTGATTGCTGATTTCGGCCTTATTCAGCAGCAACATAAGCTATCATTGACTGACCTTCCTGGGTTACCTCGGACGGTTCAGGAATGCATGGCATGCGTGCTATCTTGACCAAGTAGATCACGCTAAAAGAATGAGCATTTTTGTACTGAGATTAACAATAAATTGCGAAAAATATGTAACTTTTCAGCACGTTCTCGGGAATGGTTCTCAGTGTGTGAGAGCAGTAAAACACAACAGGTAATCAAAATTCATCTGCATAATAATCTTGCAATCAAATGTAGGCGCTAAATTGAAAATATTTAGAAATGATATTCGAATGTTCGTTAAATTTTGGATTTGGATTATGAAATTGCTCTTTTTTGATTTGGAAAACATCCTCTTTTGAAGTGAAAAGCGTCCTTATTAAAATGGAATAGGTACATATAAGCCGGTACGCGTATGTGATTGCCACATTTTAATCGGTCAATTGATTTGACAACTGAAATTTTTACGTATTGTTCTTGTCTTTGATCTTGCGCACATTCGAAACCAAGTCAAATGCCACCAAACGACCGTCTTGATAAACGTGGCCACCAGTGAACTGATAATTTGCACGCATTAGCTTTTTTGCAATAGTATGGGCATGTTTGAGACCGGCATGGTAGCAACAGTTTCTGAAAGCAATCGTAATAATTTGCAGCGCGCAATGGTTAAGAAGTATTTCGGTGCATATTGTAGTGTTCAAGGTATGAGTTTTTCGACATCCTTTAACATGTATGTTTTACAAACGTTTGAAATATCTGACGACTGCATATTTTTTTGGCGAAAACTACATCGATAGAACGGTAAAGGGATGAGCGGTCGCGAGGTGAAAACAGAATCCCAAAAACGACATCTTATAACATGAATATACCAAAATCGTCCATCGGCGTTGTAACAATACTTTATCGAGCAATTCACTCCGAAACACAATCCATATTCACGGTTGACTATCTTTGCGCTCATTCATTTACCCTCTTTTTCGTGCAAAAAAATCGTCTTTCAAAGATGAAATATACTGCAAGTCAACCAATGTGTGGACAAAAATATAATTTGCTGCATGAAACAATGAAATATTTGTTTTTCACTTAATAATAATTTTACAACACAAATGAGTATATTCGAACAGTTACGATAGGTCTGTAGCCAAAATTAATTTTGAATCTAGAGAAAAATGAGATAGAAAGTGAGTAAACAAACTTACTTGTGCTTGGACCATAAAGCGCCGCCACCAAACCAGCTATGACTGTCTGAACAAGAAATCATCCAC
Source organism: Plectus sambesii (assembly GCA_002796945.1). Classification (NCBI taxonomy): domain Eukaryota; kingdom Metazoa; phylum Nematoda; class Chromadorea; order Plectida; family Plectidae; genus Plectus; species Plectus sambesii. Next base: position 2,918 of record NIUQ01005043.1, read on the forward strand.
GGCATCGAAAAACATACCTGCAAACAAACTTACTTCATTCAGTTCATTGATTTGTAATACTCATCTCACTCAACTGAGTTAAGTTAAAAGAATTTAAAAATTGCTCTTTAATCATTTGATTAACATCAACTTGTGTAGTAACCGCCTGTTTTGTCCTTAGCTATCAATTTTAATAGCGGCTTATAGACTTACTGCCTTCTTCTTCGAACGAACATCGTTCTTGATAGCATCATCATGCAGTCCTTGAACTGGCGGTAACAATGATTCACTCGAGGAGGGTAACTTTTGGAAGCAGGGCAACGGTGCGCAATCCAATTGCAGTGAACTGTCCCCAGAAATTGTAAGGCGGTAGGGTATGGTGTTTTCGGCACAGAAATTTGCTACAACTTCATGTACCAATAGGCCAAGGCTAATGTATACAGCAACAAGCAGCGGAGTCATCATACGGACGGAAAAGCCTGCAAACGAATTATTTTTACTTTTCAGTATTGTTCAGGCAATTCTGCAAGATTGCATGAATCATAGTTCTGATCAAATAATCAATCTGATAGCTCAACGCATGCTATTTCCCATTCATTTAAAGCATCTTTGCGCTAACTTTAAGATATTTCGGTTCAGAGATTGATGAAAAACGCGTAAAAATGCGACTACCGGCAGTCTTTTCCGAGCGCTCCCTATGTAAACCCTTGCCGCATGACTTTCACATTCAAACAGCGCTCAGGCGAGAGAAATTCAGCCTTAACTACTGAGGTAATGGAATATCCGTACCTTTTTAGGCCATGGAGATGTTGAAGAAATACCAACGATAAGCGCGCTTGATAGCCCTAACTTCTCCGCATCAATAGGAGAGAATGACTGCGAGAAAAGAGTTGTACTCGATCAATGTCGGGGCAATAACACTGGTAAACGTTATGACCTTAAATTTTTTGACGTTCGCCAAGTTGGGTGCGCAAACGAGAAGGTGAAATCTTAATTACAAAGTATGCGCTCGCGGTGTCTTCTGCGTGCGATCTCTGACCTTGATGAACTTCTTACACTTTGGGTTCGAAGGTTCATAACCAACTATATTTCAATATCTTTGATGAAACGCCAGGCTCGGGTTTAGTAATATTCTATTCGATACTTCATGATATTATCTCAAGAAATATATTCAATCTACTTGCCGGAAATGAAAAAAATAAGCAACTATATACTCAATGGCGCAGGAACAATTTCGTTCGAAAACATGTTGCGACTGAAACTGTGACATGTCACAAACTACCAAGTACAAGCATCCTTCAGGCATAATTCAGTGAGACATTCCAAGAAACTTAACTTCGATAAGGTCGTTTGGCATATAACAAAACAAACAGTCGAACTAGGTGCCAAATAAATGCAGATAAAAGCACTGATTATGCTCTGATGGATTATAGCGGTGCTTGTCGATATATATATTCGTTTCTTCATCGTCGAACATTATTGCATTGCACAAGAAGAGAAGTATACTCACCACCTTCGTGAAAAGTAATCACATTGCCAAAGGCGTACATGTTACATTGCATTTGTTACACCCGCACTGTCATTCTCTGTCGGTTCAGAATTCGGCATACGAAGTCAAGTCAAGAGGGCTCAGTCACTCTTTTGTCAAAAAATGATTGGCGCGCCTTTCGATATACGTCTTTGACCTAGGCGAAAGGTTATTTCATTAAAACGGAAGAGAACAAGGTCGATCCATTGCAAGTTTTTTGCGTCATGATATTGATTCGTAAGAATGGCCAAAAACCACGACGCGCTACTGACTCGTAAGGTTAATTTACCGATCTGTTATTCATTACTTGACGACATCGAGTTTGTGAACAGGCAACTGAAATCAGATTATTACAATAAAACGGACTGGAATGACTATTATTCTAATCTACCACACGGCAAATCGTACCTGTACCTTCATGCAGTGAAGACTTGCAACTGAAAAGTTGGTTTCTATCTACAAGTTTATCTGATTTTTAAGGAAAATCCGCTAAAAAGTTTGCACGAACATAAAATCTAGGCAAACATTGCGAACAATCGCAGTACGATTGGAAATACACGTAACGTTGGTGGACCTGAGTTTGGCCACTGTAAACCAATAACTGAGAAAATTTTTAAGTTGTGATATTTAACCACAAATTCACAAAACACGTAATTTCCTGAGTAATGAAGAATGTTTTTTTTAAATTTCGAAACGGCATGACCAATAATCGCACTTCTCCATGCATTGAAATATGCGACAAAGCCCGAGATTTGAGAACCTAATATCGGCCACTTGCTTTCTGACAGCTTCTCAACAACATTCAATTCATCAGATGAAATGGTCCATTCTGAAGAGAATGCTCGTCGTGGAAGCTTTCCAGCGACATATTGTTTGTTGGAATATGTTTTGCTTTAGTGGAATACCTAGGCATTCATTTCAAAGTAACATAAATCAGGTCCTGGGGCCAATTTCACAAAGCTAATGTGAATGTGATGACATTTCACAGTTTACATCGGTTGTATTCACATGTTTACATTTATCAGTTTCATAAAGGAAAATGTGCAAGTGTAGGTACAATTACATTTGCCCTATAATTTCGCATTTGNACAATTACATTTGCCCTATAATTTCGCATTTGCTCTGTTAGATGATTTGAGTCCTAATGCGCTAAATATAATTTTGATTGACAAAGTACGGTACACCATTATCAAATATGAAATTTGCCCTAAATTGATATGGCCTTTAAGACGGTAGTGTGACCATTTTCCAATGAAATGAGTTACGTAAACTTTGAACAATTGAAGAATTACAAAATAATCGCATTATTTTACATCTGAAAGCGCAGTCTAATGTCTTTCTTTAGTATCTACCACCTGTTTGCCGTGTAATCAAAATTTACGCCGTTTAAAAGTGGAAATGTAACATAACATTTCAGTTTACATCCCTACTTCGCCATGTAAAATACTGGTGTGAAATGTGACTGTTAAATGTAAACAGCTAGTTTTATGAAACCGAAACAGAGAAAAATGTAGTTATATCGGATGTGACTACAGTCACATTTGACATTGACATTTCACACTTACACCAGTTTTATGAAACCGGCAAATGTGAAAATGTGTGATGACAGTGCAGAAATGTGAACATTTTTCCACATTTCACAGCTACATTAGTTTCATGAAATTGGCCCCTGGTCGGAGTGAAGTCCACCCGCGATTGTGCATCAGTTGACTTCTCGGAGAATCCCATGACAGTAATCGTGAAAGCGTTATGTGCACGCCTCATGGGTCTACTTGGAGCGCAGTCGAAGAGTTTTTTATGGATCCCCTTATATTGCATAGAATTTTTTTTGATAACATATTTTTAGATGAGCTTCAGGGATGAGTACAAATTGTGGTGAACTTGGTAAATTAAAGAAAGTGCTCGATGAAACAAGTAATACCACATCGGGTTGAGATCTGCACACTGAGCCAGTTGTCAAATTGCAAGAACGCCCTCTGTCATCATGAAACCGTGCAATATAACAATCAGAAAGTTGTGTTGAATTTGGCGCGGTAGTCTACTTGACGCGTGCATTGAAACAGAACGTGTTCAAGACAATGCGCGCAGTAAAACAGATTACGTCTGGCGTAACGAGATTGCGCCGCGCTGATGGCGTGGGTCTGCTTTTTCCTATCCTTTCGCTGGTATTCTCGCATCATCAGCTACCGCAGCTTAACGCCACAGCAGGCGGCCGATAGCGTTTGCAAAACAAAAACTCGCTGCCAGCCACTTCGTGGCAGCTAGCAGCGGTAGCAGACTCGAATTTATGATGACGACTTCCCCCGGTCTGACTACAGCCGATATAGCTATTTCTCTCTGTCGATCTGTTGATTGTATTGGCATTTGATTCATTTTTTCTTTATCAATCATTAAATGTGATGTATAATTATGTAATTCCTTTTTGTGTTTGTTTCTGGTACGCAGAAGTTGCAGGTTTCAAGTTAAATATTATTTCAGTTAATGTATGCAGCTTTGGCTAACAACCTGTTTGCTAGTAAATTAAGGTAATTTCATCTAGCTCTCTCGTATTACATAGCTGCTTAAGCGTCTACTTATTAGCATTCTTAGCATATAAAGCCGCCGCTTCGTTTTGCATAATTTTTTATATTGCTCTGTAACAGCGTGTTTAATGTGTTCATGTAGAGGGTTGAACGTTACTCCAAATTTACAAAATAAGACTGCAGGAGAAGGAAGGTAAGTGGTGCGCGGCTAAGAAATTTTCTCTCTCACTCTCTAGTGAGGAAGGTACGAAGCTAGTTCTGAAGATGCGATCATATGACAGCTGTGAGGGAGGGTGTGGCGGGGACTCGGCTTTGGCTCAAGACTTTGGCTTAGGCGCTAGGGGAGGCTCAAATCGGCGAGAGATTTTGTCATGAAAGATGACCTTCTGAAGCATTTTGATATTGTTTGTATCCTGAAGCTAGTTTGTAGAAGCTTTCACATGGGAACTGATACCACTTGATCTATGAAAAGATATGGGCGCCGGGTGTAGCATTCCTCGCCAGGAGGCGTTGTCTTTGGAGGATCCTTGAATCCTAGGCTGCAAGGTCGTAGCGACATTCCACGTGCTCGAACGCTCGCAGTAGGACTGCAAGCTCTCAAGCAGATCATATCCGCTAGCTGCGGAAAATCCGCCTCCCCCATGATGATGCTATTTTGATCCCCTATATATCTTTAGCTGATCCTTAATGAGTTCTTCCGCATTCCTGTGCATTGCATATGAATATCACGTGAGATATAAGATGAAATTTCCACCACACCATTTTATAACAAGCGCCGACGATAGTTATCACCGCCCCTCAGCGTCTGAATGATGTAAACACTCGTCTGCAGGCCTCACGCGGCAATCCTCGTTTAGACAACATGTTTACACACGCCGTCTTATTGTGTAAAATGTGTTGCTACTCCACCACAGAGGAATAAGGAAGAGACTTTGTACCTCGCTTGGCTGGCTGTTCATGTTAACTCGTTTTCGATAGATTGCTCATGACACGACCAAAACCCAACAAAATCTGTCGTGTCTTGGTTTAACCTGCGGCCGTAGTAGTCGGACACTTTGAGAAGCGTAAAGTTGATATCCCTTTCAACAACTGTCATGTTTTTCGGGCGGGGGGGGGGGGGGGGGTTGCCCTTCAGGCGATTGAATGTCTGAGAAATACTTGTTTATTAACATTTTTTGTTCTTTTTTCATTCAACAATCTCTATTTCTGCTCTTCATTTTCAAGATGTTCGCTTTTCATTGCTTTTAAATGCTTTTTCGTGAACATTTCAAGCTATTTACATCCTAAATGTTATTTCGTCAATTTAAACTCTCGTCACAAATAAGATCTTCGTTCTCATAGCATGTAGTTTAGGAGTTTTTTAGTATTTACATTGTTAACGCGCGCGTGTGCAGAACAGATGTTTTTTTGGTATGTAATGTACGGAATAGAACAATATGGATGAATAAAATGACTAGATAATCATGTTAACCGCGCTCCGTTGCTCAGAATTTAGAAAGTAGTCCATATTTACATTATCTATGCTGCATTTAAAATCAAAGTAACAAACTCATGCAAGTACTGTTTTAATTTCAGATCTGATCAAAATTCAAGAGAGAAAGATCAGAATATTTTAAGATGCTCGGAACATTATACTGGGCAGAGAAGTTGCACCAGTGGAGGAGATCCGATGGCTTTGATAAAACCGACAGAGCCGATAGAGCCGACAGCATCGACAGAAATTTATATTCCAGCTCTCCGACTCATTCGTCCGTTCCTTCCACTCCCGAACAGCGTCCCAGTATTTCTCTTCCAAGACGGGAAAATGAGCGCAGAAAAAGCATTACGGTTTGTTTAATTTTAGAGTGCAACTTTGAACTTTTCAAGTGCAGCTTCCACTACATTTTTCACAAGGAGTGGTGGCCGTTTCCTGGGTTTCACGTGCGTAAATTGATAGAATTGTAAATTAACGAAATTAAGTGGCAAAGTTACTAAATTGAACGGCGACGGCTATCAGTTGGTTTGATTCTTCCCTCCTCGTCCTCACGTGCAAACGATAGTTTCATTGTATTTCAGCTGGAGTCGGTTATGACAGAGTTCCATTTGAGTAAGAACACGCTAAGGCGAATGATGGATGATATGAACAAAGCCATGGACAAAGGACTCGAAGGGGGTCTCGCCAAATCGAACATTGCCATGCTGCCTTCTTTTGTCCCTCATCTTCCTGATGGAACAGGTTGGTTACTAGGGTTTGCGGGAGGGGGAGAAATACTACGGGGACGAGGAACGATTTGCACGGGATTTCCAATCACGGGGACGGGGAGGGATGTGCCACGGGGGGATAATCCACGGGATGGAAAACGGGGAAATTACGGGGAAAAACTCACGGGATATCCCCGTTTTCGGGACGGGGGGATTTCCCGTGCAAACCCTATTGGCTATTGTCTTACTGTCTGCCTATTCTGGTTAATTTCTCATTTCTTTTAAGATTTTTTTAACTTTTGTTGCGTATGGTGCTCCCTCGCAACGTTATTGCTAGCAAAGAATTGTGGATCAGAGACATGAAGCATTAGAATAGCATACGTTTATACTGCTAATTTTTCCTGGTGCGCCCGAGTACCAATATAAACGATTTTCACTGTATTCCCACTAGACTTATCTTTATTTATTTTATATCGATACGATGGATCGATTCTTAACGTTTTCTGGGAGAAATGTGAAAAGAATCGCGCGTAGCCTTCGTTTGGTGCGTTGGATGAAAATTTGCATATTTGTAGAACGAGGAAAGTATGTGGCGATGGACCTTGGCGGGACCAACCTGCGCGTCATGTTGATGGAGATTGTGCCTGACGAAACGCCAACAGCGACACAATTCAACACTCGCATTCCTAACTGGGCCATGCATGGCACAGCAGTACAGGTCAGTTATTGAAATATCTTTTTTCGTATACATTACATCTTTCTAAATGTTTTACTGAAGGTAACAGAGCTTTAGTGTAAATTTATCGATCAGTAACAGGAAATCCCCCAAGCGCTGTTGTCGGCAAAAATGATCTCGCTTTTCGCTGCTAATACAGCATTTCTCACCAGAATTGATAACCGTTGCTTGGTTAAAATGTGCGTAAATTGATAGAAAGAAGCGCCATCGACTTTCAAAGCAGTTTGCCTTATTCAATCTAATATTTCTTGCTACTGAACGAAAAAATCAGACTGTAAAGCCTATTCATATTGCGATGTCTGATTTTGTTACTTTTAAGTTATTCGACTTTATCGCCAAGTGCATGACCGAATTTCTGGAGGAGAAGGGAGTAGCGCAAGACGGCCTGAAGGTCGGCTTCACCTTTAGCTACCCTTGCGAGCAGACGAGTTTGCGCTCGGCGAAACTACTCAGGTGGACCAAAGGATTCGATGCCTCTGGCGTTGAAGGAGAGGATGTCGTTCGACTTCTTGAAGAGGCCATTCAACGCCACGGCGTGAGTTTTATTTCCACTGAAGCAGAAGTCCGGTCGGGCATTCTTCGTAAGTGCGTACCGTAATTAATATTAATCGCGCATGGCAAGTTGGTGTCAGTTATTTTTCCTTTTACTTTTGGACAATAGAAAGAGGAAGTAATTCACACCAGCTTGCCCTGCGCGACTAAATATTAATAAAAATAGATTCCTACCGAAAATTGACCGACCGTGCTTCCTTCTTAACTTTAGCCTCACTAGTAGGACATTTTTGCTCATTTTTCGGTAAAAGATGAACCGCCTTCAATTTAAGGGAATAAAAGTGGAAGTGGTCGCGCTGATCAACGACACTGTTGGCACAATGGTAGCTGCCGCCCACGAAGCTAAAGGAGTCTGCCACCTCGGTGTTATTATTGGTAATCATTCTTTTCTCATTTACTTAAACTGTTACCGTGCATACTGTTGTTTATGCATTGAGAATTGCCCTATTATCGTTTATAAATAATTGAGATTTAAATGGGAAATTCTATCGATCCCTTGCTGTTTCGAAAATGTACCCTAGATTGTCAGTCAACTTTGACAAGCTAGATACGAATGCGATTACTTCAGACTACTGTTACAGGATCATTCATCAAAATTCTTCAATCTTTCATCCAATTTCATCAAACTAGTGTTTTAATTGCATGCAAGGTTGACGATTATGAATGCAAAAGTGACGAATTATGATGAAAGACCCTGCGATGCACGCTATGAGGCGCAAACCGGGATAGTATAATTGATGTTTTTCAGCTACTGGCACGAATGCATCGTATATGGAACACTCGAAGAAGATATCCTACGGGCTGGCCAACGCCAGCGAACCCTACCCTTATGACAAAGTAAGAATTGCATTCGTTTCTTCAGTAATAAGGAAACTGCTCAGTCATTAAGATCTTTTTACTGCAGATAACGGCATACATAGCCAATAAATAGAGAATAAGGCATAAAATAATATGCGTTTATTAAATTTGGAGGGATTTTGAATTAGCGGCAATAATTTGTCCGGGAAAGAAACGTCGAAGAGCTGGTTGGGGGAGTTTCCCTGATTCAGTTACATAGTCAATAGCATAAATTCGGTGTGTTTGAATGGGATTGAAGAGCGCTTTTCGGTATCAAAATAATACCGCTTCATTTGCAGATGATAATTGACACAGAGTGGGGTGGTTTCGGCGACAAGGGCGAAGGAGAGTACCTCAAGACCCAGTATGACAGGATAATCGATGCCCGCTCTGAGCACCCAGGTGTCATGGCGTAAGTGAAACTTTTAAACCATTCTCACTTGAAACTATGTACTTTTTATTGCTAATTAGAACACTTTATTTCTAATTGGACATTTTGCTCGGGACCATGGCAGTTCACCGACTTGGACAGTTCACCGACTAGGGCATTTCACCGACCGTATAATTCACCGACCGGACAGTTCACCGACCAGTTCTATTT